>OY720451.1:20648823-20883823 GCA_963082715.1 Harpalus rubripes
TATTTAGTAAAAATTATTGTTCGCGAAGCCATTTGCTGTTTGTGGTGACGAACCTTACCAATAAATAGCTATTGAAAAAATTATTATTTTGTCCGCCTTTAATCTTCGAAACTATTGATCCTACCAAAAATAAATAAGACCACTTTTGTAGAAAATTTTATCTACTTTAATTTTGTATATAAAGTATTTTTCGCTAGTACCTATAATTTCGGAGATTTTTGCAAAAATCGTCAAAAGAGCAACCCTCAACATCTTTTACTATGTCTATGAAAGAATATTAGAGAAATTCCATTCATTGTATTAAAAAAATCCATTAATATAGAAATGTAACCCGCCTTTTAAAAGGCGAATTGTAAATAATATTAAACATGGGTTCTTGCAAGACTGGAGGTACAATTTAGTAACTGCCAAAATGATAAATATTAATATTAATGTATATAACAAAAGTTTTGAGAAAAACTTAGACCTTTTCATGAAATAGAAAGAAATTAATTATTGAAAAATTGACATAAGGGTTGTTCCTATAAATTAAGGAGATAGAAATCTAGTTTTAGAAATCTCTCTTATTTGTCTCTGGACGATGTTCAATCTACTTTCCGGATCGGTAGAAAGAAAAGCCCAATACTCAGTCGCGCCTAAGAAACATTTGACGGATTATACTCTCTCTCTCTCACACACACACACACAAACACACACACACTCTCTCTTTCTCTGATTTCTATAAAATTTTGTTGGTTCCTTAATGTTGAATGTTCTACTAGAACTGGTGATTCGCTCTAACTAGGCCTCTATCTATTTGGTTACAATATTTCTTTTTCGAATTTTAAATAATATTTGACCAAAGTTCTACTAAAAATCATTTTTGAAATTCTAAATAGTCAAATTAGGATGACATTTTAACTTTATCTTGAGCAATTTTAATCAGTTTGCTGATTCGATTTGGGGGCAAAAGTTTGAATCGCCCCCTTTTTTGGTAAATTAATACGTATAACACCTTCTTTGCATTCCCGTATAGTTTACTAAATAGTTGTCTGTCCCCAAAAACGTCAGCAATTTCTCGTCTCGGGTATCTGTCCAACTAATCTTATAGATAGATTAGCATCTTTCAAATTTTTTTCTGACAATTTTCACATGGTATATAATTTAGAACGTAAAATTTTTCTCAAAACTTTTGTTACATCCGTTAAGGTATTTATAGTTTTCTATTACTTATTTTAAAATAGAAACAAATTAATAAAATGAAACCGTATTGTCCAGTGTTACTTGTCGTGGCACACCACAGTTTTTCACTAGTAATAGTTCAGTAGCAATCTGGAAGCATCTAGTTCATGTCTCTATCTCTCGTTTCCCATCCATTACGTTCATTACAGCGAGTGTTGGCGGTCGCGGCACTAAATACCGCCTCCACAGCCTCGCAGCCGCACTAAATCAAAATCGACAGCCTCGGTCGCCATAAATTCACACCCGCACCCGCCTCGTAAACACACACTATTTCCATCACAGCACAGCCAAGAGACGTGGCGCTCTTGCTCTACCATAACCACAGACATGCTAACGTTATTTATTAATAGAGCTTTTATTACACTGATATTAGATAGAGGATAAATGAGAAGGCAATATGGTTAATATCTAATAATAGAGAAAATAATATTTCCAACATATGTGCCAGTCTCAGAAATATTGGATTATAACAGAAGGTATTTTTTGTAGCAGTCTTTTTTATAGCAATAGAATTTGAAACAAAAACATTAATGACGATTACATCATAAAATAAAGGAGTAAATACTTAGTGGAAAATTTAATCATAATTATTTTATTTAATACCAACATATGTTTAGCAGCACTACTGGTGCAGTCTTTTTTGGTACGTGGCAACTAATTCGTGTCTACATGACCCTTTGATGTCCAAAGCTGCGTCCTCATTGGAACAATGTCGCATTTCCATTTTATCTTTAGATTCACCAAAGAAAACCGCAATTTCTGTTAGACTATCGTGGCACTTTGCCCATCTTATCATTTTAATTACTAAAGTCCCTAAGAACGGTATATTTGTACTAATTCATTGCCGTGCGACCTTTCCAATAAACTTTTTTCCTTCAGCTCTTTCTAAGATTTTCCTTTATCATCTCTATAGTCGCAAAACGTTGTCCTTTTAATATTCTTTTCATCTTCGCGAAGAAAACATAGTTACAAAGGGGAAATATCCACGCTTGGTGAATTCCTACGATGGCTGCAACATTACGAATGCTTTGTTTTTTGTGTAAAATGCAGGAGATTTTTGCCCACATTTCTTTTCTTTTCCTTCGGATTGCTTCTCTTAAACGGCGCAATACTTCCTCAGAAATCTCTTTTATATGATTTATTAAGCACATCCTCAATTATTGCATCCTTTTCATTGTTTGATGAGCTAGGTCGCCTGGATATTTGGTCATGGACGTTTTCACGGCCCCCTTGAAAACGTCTGCATCTTTTGCCATTTATGAAACCTTGATTTTATCGAAGCTTTCTCGCCACAATCCTTCTCCAGTATTTGCACCACCTCACTGCACCTTGTACAATATTTAAGGGTGTCAATATGTAGACGTAAAACACAAACACTGCATTGAATATAAATGAAACAAGACTAAACAGGCTATTGTACCAGCGTTAAAACAATTTGCTAATTGAAAATTTCCCTTACCTACCTATGTACAGGTGGATCTGCAGATATGCGGCGGGTGCCATTAGGTTCGTCAGGTCTTAACATTTTTGATTGAGTTATAGCCCTGGTACCGTGGACGATAGAGTACCACGTTTTTCCGAAAAAGTATTTTCGAAGACAATAATGGAATACTGTTACCGTGAACTCAGAGCGATACATCGATATGTTAAACACTTATTTTTACCTGATTACGAAGAAAACGTATTCGTATCCGACGTGCGTGATTTTAGCATGATGGGCGGCGACCCACACAGCCAAAGCATCATTGGGTTTTATTCGTCCTTTCTTCCCTGGTCACGTCATTTCCAGGTTTGGTGACATCTTTGGTCCCGTTACTTGTTCATGTGCGATTTATTCTTGTGGGGTTACCTAAAGGCACATGCAGACGAGCATAAGCCTCGTACATTGGAAGAATTGAAGCAAGCCTTTCATGTGAAAGTCGCCGAAATGGACAGGTGTAACACGAGGGGAGGGGTATCGAAGAGGATAATGCTAATTCTACTACATTCCCCAAAGATGACACACTTTATTCTGACTGGTGGACGCTTGGTTGGTTAGCGTCCACGTCTTGGTTGTAAAGCAAGAACATACATACACTTAACTAGCCAAAAAACTAAACACTAACAAAAATCGTCATACAATCGTCATAAAAGAAAACTCTTCATACCAAACCGGTCTAAGGGATGGCACCACAAAAAATTAGGTATTGAGTAAGAGATAGCGACACTGAAATGTAATGAGATATCACCAGTGGCGTGCTCGAGGCGTAAGTCTTGCACAGGTGGGCATACTAAATTGTTCTCTCCGATGTTCACGCCCAGGACGCCATTCCCGATGACCTCTTCGTTGATCATTTGCTGATCCATTTCGTGCAGGTTGTCGTCATACACTGTGTCCATGTCATGTTCATCAGCTACTTCGCTGTGTTCTTCCTCAGTCCCACAATTCTCTGTTTTCTTTGGCAGGCAATTCTTTTTATAAAGTTTTCTAAATTTTAGTTTCAATATTCATATTTTAACTTTGTTTATGTATTTAAGTTATAAATGTCAAAATTCAGTTTAGAAATTCTTATCATATTATGATAGTTCACCCATGTCATACTATATCATTGTTAATTGGTATCCAACGTTTTCTCTAAATCTATAGTCACGACATTTATATCTTGATCATTTAGTTTAAAAATTATTATGCATACGTGCGTGACTTTGAATGACCTAGCCTATACACCCTATACCCCAAAGATAATCTTATTCTGAAGATAACGCTTTGTTTTAAAGAGTCGGTATTAGTTTGTCACGCCGAGAAGACGTCTGTACTGAGCTAGTAAACATGTAAGAGTTTTAAGTTTAGGCTCACGTTCTGTTAATTAAGTTAGTGCAAGTTGTAGTGTAATTATAATAATCATGTAAATAAAACTTTAGTTAATTAGTAAATATCAAGTATTGGGTAAAAGGTGTAAGTGTATGTGTGTTCTTCCTTTCCACCAGTCAGTCAGAATAAAGTGTGTCATCGTTGGGAAAAACAATCATCAGTAGTAGTAGTATCATTATCATCTTACGCACCCCCTCGTGTTACACAGGGCGAAGTTGGAAAGAGTGTATGCCAACTCCTAACAGACACCACATGGGAGGTGTTGTTTTCCACACTTGATTTTGTCAAATGCTATTTCAATGCGAACTCAAATCTGTTGTCAATAAAATTTTAAAGCAAATATTAACGATTTTGGGATTTAAAAAAAACGTCCGTCCTCTCTATCTCATCGCGTACATAATTTTTGCGCAAACATCGTAAATTAATGTTAGGAAAAAATTATTGGAGATGCAGTTTTGGTAAAATGATTTTATTAAAATATCATTTATTTAACATTCCGACGTTTCGGTTTCTGGTAATCCATTTAGTGAACCATCATGAGGGTTATGTTAATATATAGTTGCATTAATTCATATTCGTAATGTAATTGTTAGCTTTTTCAAATGTATATTAACATAACCCTGATGATGGTTTACTAGAAACCGAAACGTCGGATTGTTAAATAAATATTGTAATAAAATCATTTTGCCAAGAATGAATCTCCAATAATTTTTCCCTAACATACCAACAGTCAAGAAACACCAGCAACTCGTTAATTGACTTTATTCTTACTTTGAAAAAGAATTATATTTCAAACTGTGTAAATTTCATGCTATGGAAATAAAGTAAAAATTAAATATTTTTTTCCTGGTTTAATTAGAACTGAAAAGAATTAATGATGAAACATTTTTGATGCTTTAACGAAAAATAAACTCTGTATACATATTAAACTTTGGAAACAAAAACCAGTAATAGAATTATAAGCATGATTACCTCTTCATAACTAATTTACATCACAAGGAATTGTAAACTCCCCAGTTTACTGGCTTCCAAACTCATTCAGCCATCACGAAAAACAAAACCATGAAAGAAAATTTGAAAATATGATTTCCTTGTTAAGTACATAACCTCTCCAATTGACGTCAATTTCCAAAGTAATCTCTCTCGAAAATTGAAGCTGAGCACGAGGTAAAGGTAACCTGGCAGCGGCAGCATCCACAAGTGAACATCAAACAGACTTTGTATTTGAAAAAATCCACTAGAAAAACATCACAACATCTAGTAAGCCGCGTCTGTGTCTCGCGGCTACATGACATTGTTTTTATGGCGCTTACGTGCGCTTTCGCGATGACACGAAAACAGAAATTTTTGCAGCGCACACGAAGTTAAATGACTGTTGAGAAACTTAACCGCACACTTGATAGACATATTATTGTTTCTGTCAAAGCCAACCTGAGTATTTTTTTTCTTCTTTCACTTCATAAGATTTTTTGTGTATTGTTTGTAATGGAATTTATAAGAACTACTGATTTCTATTAATGTCTAGTATTGGTTTTTATTTTTCTTTGCAAGTTTTTCATTTATAGTAGAAGGTTTCTTTACATTTTAATTGAAAAGTTTACAGTTTATTTATGTTTGGGAATATTGACAGCTGGAATAATTTTATATATTTTTTATTTTATGAATATATGTAACGCCGTTTGAAGAAAGTAATACGTTTTTAATAATTTAATACCTCTCAAATATTACGGAGAAAATATTATTGTTTTTAAAGCGAAATTGTTTTTATTAAATTATTTAATATGTGGGTATATTGAAAATTATGGAAATAGAAATACAATTATTTTTTAATTAATAATTATTACATAAAACATATATCATATAATGCAATATTTTTCATATTTTTCATTGTTTGGTTTGAAATTATTCATAATAAATTTTAATTAGCAAACCTAAGTAATCTGTAAAACAAATATTGTTTTGTTTGCTCAATAATGTGCTGAATATAAAATATAACAAAATAAAATTATTTTGTATTAATTATGAAATGTATTTTATAATCGAATAAAACCTCTATTAATTTTTCTTTCTTTGAAAATAAATATTTGTTTTATAATATTAAAAAGTAGAGAAATTAAAACTGCAATGGCGTTTTATAGACGAGATAAGGTAATTTAACTATAACCTAGGCAGTTAAACTAAATTTTTTCTGTGTTGAATATATAATATTTTCACCCACTGTTAGGAATACTATTAATTTAATTAATTCTAATACACTAAATGTTATTTCCAACGACGTCACCAAAGTCGCTATGTAAAAATAAATTTGAATATTTTTTTGAATATTACAAGCCATGAAAATCATAATAACTTTCGATATCGTCGGCAAAGAAAGTTAAACATTATTGACTAGTATTACTGTAACTTGAGAAATAGAAAAATATGTCTTCTATTTTTTGTGTTCTATAAGAATAACAAATAAAAAATATGCAATTTACCCCCAGAAAGTAAGTTGCGTTCTGTGATATTGTCAAAAAATCTTTCTTAAAAAAAACATTGATGTGAAATATATTAATATGTATATAGATTATATTTCCATTATTTGAAGCGAATTTATAAAATAAACAAGTATTTTTGAATAAATAACACTAATTATAGCAGTTTATATTTTTTCAATATGAATTAAGAAATTGTAATTCATTTAATATTTAGGTTTTTATTTACATACAATTAAAATTGTTGTATGAATATTAAACATATTTTCATTTGAATTATGTATCATCCAGTGAATCAAAATATAATTAGTACTTAGTTAATTAATTTTTGATAATATTTGCAAACTAATATCAGCTATTTTTAATTAATTTTTATTAACAATTATTTGTTCTCTACAAATATAGTAGAATTTTTAATTCCAAAATATTTTTTTTCGCAAAAATACGCTTGTATGTAATTTATTTTTACGGAATGACAATAATTGTAAGTTACAGCAGCTATCACCCCTAACCAACTATTAGGGGTTGATAGCTTTACGCCGTTTCTAATCGAAGCCAGAGCTTGTTTAATGTCAATGTGTTTAACGTACGTTGTTTAATGCTATGGAAACCAGTACTTTAAGTCCATTTGAGACCAAAGCTAGTAACGGACTACAAAGTAGATACTTTGCAGAACGATGTGAATTTTTTCCTTAGTTATCTACAATCAAAATTTTTGCTTTCATAGATGTAATGATATAAGTGGAGAATTACATATTTTTTACCTTCCGTCACCTATACGTAAGGAAGGTATTGTCTTTGGTCAAAAAAATCGGTGATCAGTTTTTAATGAATAAACACGTTTTAGGGTCCCTAGAATACGATTTTATTATTTTTACGATGATGTCTGTATGTATGAATTATGTATGTAGGTATGTATGTATGTATATATGTGTGTATGACGATTTTTTTGAATCGCATAACTCCAATACCACCTTACCAAAAATTATAATTTTTGCGTATTCCTCTTCTTTACATCCATATGAAGAGCTGATCAGATTTTGATTATATTTGGTAGACCGGAAGTACCCTAATTTGAAGATTTAATAGTTTTTCTTGAAAAATCGCTGTTAAATATCATTTTTTCACATTTAATGCTATTATAAAAGTTAAAGAATATTTTATTCTCTATACGATTTTATTATATTTTATACTTCATATTCAATAGTAAGTTTGTGTTATAATTTTACTGGAAATATATAGAGTCTCCTACAAGACATTTTTTGTATGGAATTTCTACAAAATAAATAGAACTGACTTAAGGTAAGTTACTGGAAATATGGTATTTTTTGCAAGAAACTTTCTCTTTGGAATTTGTACAAAATACGTAGAACTGACGGAAGATAATGTGTTGGCTACATCAGATTGTTATATTAATTACATATAAAAATTGTTGCAGTACTCGCTACTCTCGAGCGGCAAACCTTGCCTCCATTTGAAAAGAACTATCACAATAATTCTTTGTCACAGTTAACAACATTTTTATAATTTGTTGTAATTCCATTCCCTTAAAACATTAGCTGAACTTAATTGTTGATGCCGACATTGCCCTGCTACCTGTTCCATGAACGAGTGGGTGTGTCTAGGCCACCTTGATGACTAACTCCGCTTTGACAATCACACGTTGAGGTTCTCAACTTCTACCTCCGCCAGGAAGTCGCATATTACACTGTCTGAGTCGACTGAGAATTAAAAACAGCACGGTATTCTCACGGCCCTGGGAACTTTTCGGCCATTGTCGGCGGTCTTTTGTTTGTTACGTTGAATCACTGTCGTTGGAAAATACAAATATACAAGTTTTTTTTATGCTGATGCTCACTTGTATGAGATGTGGATTTCAAGGATGGTATGATTTTTTAGAGTGGATGTTGTTTTTGTATAATTTGCTATTGGAAAAAATCAGGATGTTATATCAGGATTATTCTGGGAAAACATTATGAATAAATTTCGTTCCCATGTCTAAAGGCTTCATCATAAATTACAATTCTAATTAATTTTATTCTAGTCTTATATTCATAGTTTACTTGTGACTTCAAAGAAATACTTTCGGAAAACTAAAATAAATTATCGTGGATTTAATTCAGCAAAAAAAAATTATCTCATTTTTTATAAATATTGTTTGCAAATTAAAAATAAATAAAGTTTGTTATTAACGAATAGTAAAAAGTAACGAATTAAAATTATTGTTTTGTACAGGGTGTTAAAAAACTAGTGTAACACATTTATAAGACACAGAGAAAAAGTCAAAATAAGTCGAAAAGTTTTATACAATATGTGTCCAATCTTCAATAGTTTCCGAGAAGTAAAGGCAGTGAAAAATTAGTTTTTAAGAGATTTACCTCTGCTATAAAATGTTGTTGCGACTTGCGACCTTGTCCAATATTTAATTTTCAAATAACTTCTTAACTATTAGAAATTCAGAAAAATGTTTCGTGTTAAATTTTATTGTATTTTTATAGTCACTGGCATACACAAAATTTTATTCGATCTTTGTCAGTTTTTCTTCGCTTCTAATACAAAATGACCTCTTTCTCCGAAACAGTTCATTTTTAGACACATATTTTCACTTCTTCTCTATGACCTATAAATGTGTTACATCTGTTTTTAACACCCTATAAAATAAACAAATCTGCGTCTATTTGAATATATCTCTAATGACGATACATCTGTAACGCTGAGGGCGTTTACTAGGTGTTACTAGGGATGACAAAAGTAGTAGCATATATCGATATATCGTATCATTCCATATATTTTGAAGCTATATCGATATATTCGATTTATCGATGAGAATACATCGAATATCGATATATCAGTGATGTATAAAAAAATAAAATCACAAGAAATAAATAAAAACACACAACTACACAACTTAAAGGTGGTCCCATTATTAAAAACAATTCGTAATTTAACTACTAAACAAAACAACCATTGTCAATAAAAGTGGCAATGAAGTGAATCAATATCTACGTAGGTACTTACTAATGATCAAATGATCAAATACATGCACTCGATGAGTATTCTATAAATGTTGAAATTGGTAGCACCTAGCAGTATTGTAAATGTATACAAAACAAAACAAAAATATTTCTGTCGTAACGATATATCGCACCTACATATATCGATAAATTACTCCACATATCGTTCAAATATTTATCGAATATTTTTATTCGATATATTTTTTTAATATATCGATATATTATATTTATCAATATATCGTTGCCATCCGTAGGTGTTACCTCACCGGCTCTCAATGCTGTCGTAAAGACTGCATCACAAGGGTACTTTTACGCTATCTGCAAATCAAAAATAAATTTCAAGTTTTAAGTTTTACGTCGGTCGAAATCGAATTCGAGCTGTATGCATCACAATAATCGATAACCTAAACAGGGATTCGCCAAAAATTTATAGAACGTTTTAGGATTGCAATTTTAAAAATGTACATTAAGAAAATTTTTAGATATTAGATGATTATTACGAACGAGTGAAACAAGTTACACACGAACCGTTAGGACTATTATATTTTCTTCAATGGGGTATGTGAATTTCATCAAACTTAATAAAAATGTTTATGTATTAAAGAATTAAAAATACCGGTAGGTACAGATGAATTTACAGATGTATCTCTTTCGCTCTCATTTTTATTTGATTAGAGTGAATTCAAAACAAAATGTGATCACTTATTTCTACTAATATATGTATAATGCGGCATTCTACAGAATACCTTGCCTAAAAATTATGGCCACACAAAAAAAATCAATATTAGTCTGGTTCTGATGGTACTCTATCTATTTATATTGTTATAATAACACTATTTATTATTTTAGTAGTATAAAAATGTGCACTAAAATTTTAACACAAATAATTATTTACTGTGTGTAGGTACATTCTAAAATCTTTTTTTACCTCCCGTCATACCGTAGGTGTAAACTTCGTATTTAAGATTTTTATATAAAGGGAAGCAACATATTAGATTTTGGCTAAAATTAATCAACCAGAAGTGATACTTTATTTGAAGCTCTGAACAGATTTTTGTGAAAAATATATTGATAAAATCGAGAACTTTTCAAAATTGGTATTTTATATATATATATATTTATATATTTATTTATATTAATGAGAACGACATACTAGATGTTTTCTAAAATTGATATACCGGAAGTACTATTTTACAGAAAGCTATAAACAGATTTTCTTGAAAAAATATATTAAAACATGATTCAAAACTTCTCAAATTTGGTATTTAAAACTCGTGTATAATTTGAAACATTACATTTTGACTATATCTATATGATAAACCGGAAGTGGTACTTAATTTGGAACTCATAACAGATTTTCGAGGAAAAACATAATAAAATATAATCTATAATTTGGTATTACAGACTTTTCTATTTATTGGAACAACAAATTAGATTTTGTTTACAAACGATCAACCGGAAGTGATACTTTACTTAACAGCTCACTCAAACATGGAATTGACGGGAGGTAATGTGTTGGACACATCAGATTTAACCTAATCTAATTCAGGTTAGGTATAATAACTCCTTCAGAACTGTTTCAAATGGTAAAAGGAAAACACCTACAATTATTTTGGTGACACAGGTTATACGAGTAGCATTTGAAGAGAAAACTTGTTTTTAATTTTTATTTTTGTAGAAGTCTTTCTATAAACTCTTTGTGGTCGGAGAATTTCCTATATATTCCAAGTATGTACTGTGTTTAGTAATGTATAACAAAGCAAAGACAAATCCTTTAAAAAAAAGAATTATGATGAATGTTCGTATTCGAAAAGCCTTTTCATTTTAAAAATGAATGTTAATGTCAAAAGTTGGTAAAGTGAAACAAAAGTGTGTAGAAATTTATTCAAGCAAAAATCTATCTGAAATGTATTCGCTGTCAGTGTAAAAGGATTTTTAGGCTCTAAAGTAAATAGTCATGTAAAGGAATTGTATAAAAACCATAAGACTTTTTAAGCCTGTCACAGTTGGTTCGACAGCCTATCAGAACGAGAAACGAGAATACGTGTCGAATGTAAATAACACATTTCTACCAACATTACGACAAACAAAATATCCCCACTTTTTCACACAAGTTTCGAACTAAATTACTAACGAATGAATGACGGCCTGAAATGCATGGAAACGCTTTTTACTACTTAGGGACTTAGTTATTAAATACGGCAAAATTTGCACACTTATACATAGAAGTAAAATTATTGAGGAGACATGAAATATATGAAAATGTTACTCGCGTTCCATGGAAACCAACTTTCTGTAGAATTTAGAACGTAGAAACTCAAACAGTAGATTGATACGGTATGAAAACTTTTGTTTTACCTTCTACGTTGCAATATTTATCCATACATTTCTATCTAAAGTAACAATTTAATCGCATTCAAAAAAAAAAAAAAACTGATGTGGCCAGCACATTACCTTCCGTCAGTTCTATGTATTTTGTACAAATTTCATACGGAAAGTTCCTTGCTAAATTAAATATTCTATTTCTTGTACATTACCTTCCGGCAGTTGCATGGATTTTATGCAAATTTCATACAGAAAATTATTATTTTGTGACGTTTTCGATATACAGTGTAATGTATCTGCAGAAATAAAAGATTTATTATTATTATTTCTTGTACATTACCTTAAAGCAGTTGTATGTATTTTATACAAATTATAAGACAAACACACTATGTCAATTTCACTTGACACTGACATCTTTCAATCAGAATTTTCTTAATATAGTAGCTGTTTCCATAGCTATGGCTACTTTATGAAATTTAATTTCTTTATAATTTTTTAACTCTATATCCATTTAATATTAAGTATAAAATGCAGTCAAATCGTATAGAGAATAAAATATTCTTTAATATTTATAATAACATCAAATGTGAAAAAATTATAACATAGTTTTTTCAAGAAAAACTGTTAAAATCTTCAAATGATGGTACTTCCGGTTGACCAATTGTAACCAAAATCTAATCAGCTCTTCATATGGATGTAACGAAGAAGTATACGAAAAACTGTACTATTAGAGTTATCGCAGACGAAAATTTTGTTACACACACACACACACACACACACACACACACACACACACACACACACACATCCACACACACACACACGCACGCACACACACACACACACACACACACACACACACACACACACACACACACACACACACACACACACACACACACACACACACACACACACACACACACACACACACACACACACACACACACACACACACACACACACACACACACACACACACACACACACACACACACACACACACACACACACACACACACACACACACACACACACACACACACACACACACACACACACACACACACACACACACACACACACACACACACACACACACACACACACACACACACACACACACACACACACACACACACACACACACACACACACACACACACACACACACACACACACACACACACACACACACACACACACACACACACACACACACACACACACACACACACACACACACACACACACACACACACACACACACACACACACACACACACACACACACACACACACACACACACACACACACACACACACACACACACACACACACACACACACACACACACACACACACACACACACACACACACACACACACACACACACACACACACACACACACACACACACACACACACACACACACACACACACACACACACACACACACACACACACACACACACACACACACACACACACACACACACATACAGACATCATCGTAAAAATAGTAAAATCGTATTCTAGGGACCTTAAAACATGCTTATTCATCAAAAACTCACCACCGAATTTTTTGACCAAAGACAATACCTTCCTTACCTAAAGGTGACGGAAGGTAAAAATATTATTATTTTTGTCTCAAAAGTATTGGAAGCATTTTTTAGAATTTACAGTGGGATGAAAGTTGTAACGAAAAACGTGATTCTTTGATTCAAACCTCAGACACAATTCGCGTTCATGTACTATCGTTTCGTTGTCTAGCACCGTTTCATTGTAGTAATAATGTCAAATATCTTGACGTCATTTCAGAGTGATGCTAACATTAATTGTAGTATAAAATTTGTCATAAACTTAATTTTCAATACATCGGTGCCTTTGATCTAGCGATTGGACAGCACACTGGCTAAGCTCCGTCTCCTGGTTTTCGAAAGTTTTGCCATCTTACGGATTTCTGCAAAACATAAATATGAACACCAAGAGGCAGAGCTGATACATTCCAGGTCATACATTTCGGTAACTAGATATATGGAGAGTGCAACTACTGTTTATATTTATATTATGCTAATGTATCAAAATTTCAATTATTATAACTAAAATTGTAAAATTTGGTTTATGTGAAATACCCTATTAGTTGAAACAATATAAAGAGTGATGTCAAATGAAGAAAATACGTACACTATATAAACTTCGTATATATTGCACATGCGCAATAGATATTTGGTAGATCATAATTTGCTTTTAGCAAAATTAAAATATTACAAGTTTGGTTGGAGTGCTTTGCAGTGGTGCTCTAGTTATTTTATAAATAGATCCTTCCAAATTGAAATGTCATCTAATACTCATTCTGTTCAATCCACAGTTTTCCCATTATGTCGAGGAGTGCCTCAGTGGTCTATTTTAGGCCCTCTATTTTATTTATTATATGTTGCGGACTTACCTAACACCTTAAAATTTTGTACAGCACATTCATATGCTGATGATACGCAAATTATAGCAACAATAAGTAAAAATGAAATTAAGAACACCATGGCGCTTGTCAATGTGGACCTAGAAAATTTTTCTACCTGGATTAAAAATAATGGCCTCTTAATTAATGCTAGTAAATCATCATTACTTGTGTATGGCACAAATATAACACCAACAGTTGTACTTCATGGTGCAACATTGCAACGTAGTACTGTGGTCAAGAGTTTGGGTATCTCTATAGATGAAAAATTGCATTTTCGTGAGCACTTAATCAAGAAATTAACATCTGCCAAATTTAAACTTAAAATATTATATCAATACTGTTATTTGTTATCCTCTGAAGTAAAACTTCGACTTGTCCATTCATTAATTTTTCCACTGTTAGAATACTGTGCTTCTGTCTACATACCGAACTTAACTAAAGGTGATAAACACAAAATTGATCTTTTTCAGAACAGTTGCTTGAGATATGTGTATAGTGTGCGAAAATATGATCACATCTCCCAATATCGCTCTGCAGCTGGTATGAATTTTATTAATAATCGATTAAAAATACTTTTAGTTTGTCTTACACACAAAATAAAAATTACAGAGTGTCCTAAATATCTGTACGATAAACTAGTTTTGAAAAATGATTACTATAATTTACGTGGCAAGGACTTGTACACAGTACCATCTTTCAATAAAACTAAATTTAAGAGCTCTTTTTCCTACTTAGCTCCAGCACTGTATAATAATATTCCAAATGATTGGAAATCTCTGTCATATAGTTCATTTAAAAACCATGTACAAAACTTTTACAAATAACCTGTAATTAATAGTTAAGGTACGTGTAAACATTTGTATTTATTTTTGTCTTTAATTAATTTTGTCTTTTATATACTATTTCAGTTCTTATATTAATCTATTTATTGATCTATATATTTGATATTTTTGTTAGACTACATTTGTTTTTCTGTGTAATTTGCTGGTTTGGTGGAAAAAACAGCCTTGGCTGAACCTCGCCTTTGAGTTTTTTCATTCTCAATAAAGTAAATATTATTATATTTAGCGAAATACATCTGATTTATTAATTAATTTGGAGTCCAGTGAGAGTCAGTTATTAAAATAGAAGGCAAATAAAAAGCACTATGCAATGTTTGTTTAAAAATGTTCTCAAATACTAGAGCATCTCGACTTGAATCGCACAGGTAAATAAACTAATTGTTTTAAATTACAAATTTGTACAAAAATATAAACACCTAAGAAAAATTGTAATACCAAAGAAAAAATTCGAATTAAAAAATGATTGTATTCATTAATAGATGTTCTTGTTTTTAGAATTTTACGTACTTCTGATCTGTGTAAGTCACATTTTTGTAAAAATATGTGCTATTAGCATTTGATGTAATTTTTTTTACCAGTAGTTAGCAACGAAGCAGAACTGGTGATTTCCAGCCCAACAACTAATGGCATCTATTGGTTATGTAAAGTACTAACTTGCTTCACTTTTTCAATAAAATGATATATATATATATATATATATATATATATATATATATCTTATTTTTGTTTGAGATGTTCTTATCCCACCAAAAAGAGTTGAGTCCTTTTAAGACTTTTTGCTTTGGATGATTCGGTTTTTAATTTCATTTTCTCTCAAACCATTTTTGTCAAAGAGTGCGCCTAAATAACATCGTCGTTTATTAAAATTTGAAATTGGGCATCACTATTTATGACTAGATATTCAGTTTTTTTGAATCTCATTTGTAAGCCCCAATCATGGTACGCATTGTCGTATGCATCTTGCACTTGATGGTCTGCAAAGCTTAAGGTGAACAGCGTTTCATTTCCTATTTGGATTCCCATTTCTTTGCAGTGAGATTTCCAGTTTTTTAGAGCGGCTTCTACGTGCAAGATAAATAATAGAGGAGACATACTACATCCTTGTCTCAGACCTTTGATAATTTTAATAGGTTGTGATAGTTTTCATCCTTTTTACCTCTCGCTAAGAGAGGTATTGTATTCATGCTAAAAATCGCATATCCAGATTTTAGTGAATAAGCACGTTTTAAGGTCCCTAGAATCCGATTATAACATTTTTACGATGATATCTGTATGTGCGTGTGGATGTTGGATCCACGATTTCTGAAATACCATAAGACTTAAGACATTTTTAACTACGGATTCATCAATCTAACAATAATGGGAAGAGTTGATTAAGTTTTGGTAACAATTGGACAGCCGGAAGTAGTAGTTACAACAAAAAAAAACATCTAAATGTTATTTATCGAAAATTTATGTAAATACTTCTATTAAAGAACGTTAAATTCCTTATTCGATAACTATAAATTCATTAATATATCTTCTATAGATTCAGAGATAAAGAAATGCATATAAAATAATTTGATGTAATAAATCTCAGATCAAACTACTTCAGAGCAAGAAATTCAAATGTTTGTAATTGACACATAAATCTCACTGTCAAAAATATATGTATGCCAATGTCAAAAATATTTGTACATCATTATGAAGATTATGAAAATAAATAAAAAGTCAACAACGCAAAAGAATATACGTAAAAAAGAATATAAAAGGAATTTGCGAAAAAATGACGAATATAAAGAAAAAGAAAGGGAAAGTAGAAAAAGAAAATTTCAGGATATTGAATATAAAGAAAATGTATGTATTGTACATAATTTATATTAAAATATCCCATAGATTTTGCAAATATATGTGAGAATTATTTTGTTGTGAGTATTTGTATTTAAAAATATTTTTCGTTTCTTGCGTACAACCAGGTAAAATATCTGGCGAGAGGTTATGTGCTGGCCATATCAGATTTTTTAACTTGCGCTGTGTTATTTTTATACATTTCTTTTATTATTGATAGTAGATGGTTATTTATTTTCAGATCCTCTATATCATTCAAGCTTAGATCTTTGTATTGCCGTAAGCTTTCTACAAGTCTATAAATACCAGATGTACTCCTTTTCCTACTGCTATAAATTTATCTGTAATCTGTTTATATTAAATTCCATTAATTTAACATTGTATTTGTACATATTACAAATGATACAATGAAACATATTTATTATGCATTATTGCCTATGTAGTGGTTCAGAAGTATATTTAAAATATATTTTTCATATGAACATAAAAGGAAAACTTATTTATATAGCTAGAAATAGAACTAAAAAGTAAAAATGTTGACACAATGGAAAAACGTGGAAACAATATTCATTTTTATATGAATAATAAACAAGTTTTAACCAAACAAAATTGAAGAAATCGATATCGTAATACAACACAAGTGTACACACGTCCATTTAACAGAAGAATAATAGTAGTAGTATGTAACAGTCACCTAAATAAATCAGTAATTGCCGTGTAGTACATACTTGTTCAATTAATGCATTGCATATAAACACACAAACGGTTCAATTAATGTGTATTTAATTTGAAATACTTGTGAATATTAATGGGATAGTGATCATACACGCTGAGCCGGCAATTTTCATTTCAAACCGGAAATGAGTTTTTCTAACCACACATAATTAAGCTTTTTATTCTCGATAAATGCAAATGCTAACCTATTTGATACGACACGAAACTGTGTCAATCATGGTGTAATAATAATTACATGCGTAATTGTATGGTTAAGTTATATGAATTATTTAACAGTTTTAGGCGTAAATACGGTTTTGTTAAACGAAACATAGATAACATGAATTAAAGACTTCACAGTCTTTAATTCACAATGCATCGATCGATATTATGTTCTATCTATCAACTATAATTTCATTTTAATCATTGTTGATTTTATCGGACACTGAAACTACTTTAATATTCGTTATTAATTACATGTATAATTATAGCCTGTATTTGTACATCTAACAAGGTTTTTCTTTTATATATTAACCGACCTTTCAATACATGAATATATTAATAAATCATTTTTTATTTGTGTATATTCTTTAACTTCAAGGAATAGTTTATTTTTAATAATACATAAAATAAAGAAACGTCAGTATTTGTTATTTTTTTAATTAAATATTAATAAAGTGAATATATTGACAGTAATGTGGGTGTATAAAATAAAATATATTTTATCGTTTTGCTAGTTAACTATAGGTATCATTATCATAACTACACCCACAAACATACATACATCAATAAATTATTAAATATGTATGTGGACAGGTAAGTAATGTGATAATAAAAAAAAATACATACATTATAAACTGGAAATAAACCACCACGGATAACTCGAGAAATATGCATCGGATTAAAAAATGTCCCGAATCAAAAGTACAGTGTGATCAAAACCATCTGATAGTCACGTGACTCGCATCTTTCCTCAATGACATCAAAACTAGACTTCTGGGAAGAAAAGTTTGATATGTAAGTTCGTGGACGTGCGAATTTTTATTATTAAGAATACGCTTCGACAATAAGCTTGTGGTGTTCGTCCGTTAAAACCATTTCGGATGATAACTTAAACCTAAAAAACTCATTAATTGAGCTATTAAAATTATTTTTGTAACTCACTTACAAAGCAAATAACGAAATACACTAATAAGAGTCTTGAAAAAGACTGTTGTCGATAATGTAATTATGAAATGCATGTAATAAAGACGGTAAAAATAAACAGAGAGCGTAACGAATATTTGAACAGATATTGTAAAATTGTAAATAAAGGTTTAATTAGACACTACGATTAGTATTCTATTATCTTTTGATCTCCTTATCCTTTTATAAAATATAAAAAGTTATAACTTACATACTTTTTTGTGATAGATAATTTAACAATTTATTTTAATATCAAAATACATATGAAGACCACACTGCAAAAGGGGAAATGTCGCATTTTAAATGAATTCAGGTATGCGTCATGTACATTAAATACGGTAAAAGAATTTGTACAAACTTCCAATGCAATAAGGATCATAGTCAACAGAAGAATATTATTGCTATAAACTTGTTTTTTAATTTCCCAATAACTGCATAATAATGCCATTCCCCCTTTTTGAAGTGTGATTTTCATATGTTAAATCATTCGATGAAAGAATATATCAATTATATTTCAATTAACTTAATACAGAAAATGTTATTAGAATTTAGTAAAATGTTAGAAATTGTTTTTCAGTTTTACTCCCATTCGATTTATGCTTAGGTAAATACATTTTCGCATTAAATAAAAAGATAAAATGTGATCAGATTTATTTGGTCCAACTATACACGAAAGTTAGAGAGAGATGGATAACCCACCAGTCAGGCGGGTGGTATTCTCGATGGATACACGCAAGTTATTCAAGCCGCCGGGCCTTTTTGTATATAGAGGTCAATGTTTTGATAACTCTGTATTATGGTTCGGAGGGGGACATCTGATTCTCTCAATTTTTTTTCTTTCTGACAGATGGCGCTAGAATACTTTTGGACGTAAAAATTAGTTTATACGCCTTTGCACCCAAAAAACCAAGCATGTCGCGGCAAAATTTTGTTTTGTTTTGTTTTGTTTAGTACCCAAAGTCGCGCAGTTGAGTTGTACACACAAAGATTTCCACATACGACTAGTCGTACAATACGACAGATGGAATATCGCCGAGGTTAGCTAAAACAAAATCATCGGTCGACCAATCGCTTGGATGAATAAAAAAATTCACCAAATAAACACTACTTGTTTTTTGACGATCTATCCGAATCTGCAATAAAAAATGGGGGTTCACATTTAAGATTACAAATGGAGAGGATTTTGACAGAATCGGTTGTTCCCTTCCGAATTATCAAACTTTTGATTCGGGGCATATTTTGATTAGATGCATATTTTTCTAGTTATTCGTGTGGTGTAGCCTGTATAGGTTGTCTAGGTTAACATTCAACATGGGAATCTCAAGAACTAAAAGAGATATGAAGTCGGTTAATTTATGCAAAAAAATTTATCCGAAAAAATTCTTGAGTCACTAGATACAGGCGAAAATATATATTTTATGTAGTTTTGTACTTTTACAAAATTTCTAAATACTTACGAAATAATACTGGATTTTGGTTTGCACTTCTTAAGGGCACTTTTTCTAAGATATTTGAGTTTGGTACATTTGATAACTATAAAGGAATTTGGCTTAATTTTATTATTATATTAACAGTAAACAGTATGAGGAAAACTAGAGAAAACGAGTCTGTTGCAAATAATATACTAATTGACACAGAATGAATTTACTGTAGATTAGATTGTTATATTTGTTTATTTTAAATTATATAATTAAAGTTTGAAAAAGTTTTTATGAAGTTTTTATCGCAAATTCACAGGTTTTTCTGTTTGTGTGTAAATATCAATTTAAATTTAAATGTCACTCACTATTCAATTACAATATTTATTCGTATTTAGTGCAAATATAATACAAATAATTTATGCATATAAATAATTTTTAAATACATAAATGTTTTTTATTTACATTGTGAAACTCAAATACAATTCAAGGTATTATAAAACACAATATATGATCCATTTTTTTCTAAATATGCCATATATTTTATTTTCTCTAACATAATCTTAAAATATGTCTGTGAAAACGATTAAATTTCGAGAGAAAAAAGTTGTTTATGTTTTTTGCCAAGTCTTATATACGAAGAAAATATGAATCATATTTCCCAACAAAAAATACCGGACACAAGTGCCACTTCTAACGTCCAAACATTATTTTCCCAAAAAATTAATGTCTACCGAATCTCTGTAAAATTCCCATGATACTTTTTATATACCTCGTTTTACATTCTAAACGAAAAATATATTTTTATTGGCCAACATAAATATAAGAAAACGGAAACATTCCAGTCTCGGCAGACACTTGAAGCGTTATAAAAATCTGATATTAAAACTTGTAATCTGGACGGATGCAAGAAAAAATTCCAATGGTCTAAGGCAGTGTTACCCAAACTGTGGCCCGCCGTCTGTTTCTTTCAATACAGATTGTAGAAATTATTATCTCTGACGTCACAATTATGAGAGAAGGAAAATATTATTTTGACAATTTGTCCAATATATGCTGCAGAAACTGCATTAACAATTTCTTGGATTTCTTCCGAAGGTTTTTCTCTGTATTCTTGGTATTACACAGGTATTAAAAAACATCTGATGTGGACACCACATGATTTCCTTGACTAATATGAAGTATAGACCCAATTATAAAATTGCACATATTTGACGTAATTTAACATTAACATCTATTTTTTATTTTTTTGTTATTTTTTGTCCTAATCCATAGCAAGCTTCATTACAAAATCCAAAAAGTATATAAGTTTTAAATTTACATATCTCGCTTATACAAAGGGCTAATTTAATAATACTTGATGTGCTAGAATTTAATTCTCTAAAACTCTTATTTGAAGCATTTATTTCTAAAATCAAAATGAAACCATGTTATTCAAGAAAAACTGTTAACAACTTCAGTTAATATATCACTTCCGGTTAGCCCGTTTTAACCAAAATCTGCTATGTTATTCCAATTGACATAAAAGTGTTATATACCAAATTTGGAAAGTTTTGGATTATATTTTAAAATAGTTTTTCATTAAAATCTATTATAGGCTTCAAATAAAGTACCATTTCTGGAAATTATGTAATAACACTAATGACAAAAAAGGGAGGTGCACAACTAGATGTTAAAGCAGTCCTTAATACAAAATTTCTACTTTCTACGGCTTACCGTTTTTGAGTTATGCGAGATACGTACGTACGTATATAAATACGTACGTATATAAATACGTACGTACGTACGTACAGACGTCACGACGAAATTAGTCAGAATGAAATCAGGAATGGTCAAAATGGATATTTCCGTTGAAATCTGAAAACCGAAATTTTTTGCGATTACAATACTTTCTTTATTTTGTACAAGGAAGTAAAAAACGATGTAAAATACTATTTCCTAAAATTCATGGAATTGTAAAAGATTACAGTCAATTCGTCATTTATTACAAGTTTTTAATTTTAAAAAATTTGGATATTTCTTTGTTATAGCTACCGGTAGTGATAAAATAGAATATATCGCAGATGACTTGGCAATAGCTCCTATCTGTCATGTTGGGCGAAAATAAGTTATTAGTAGATTTTGATTTTATGTCGCTGTTAACATTGTAATTTAAAAGTTTCTTATACTAGCAATATTTCCATCTTTCGTTTTTCGCGAAAATCACTTATACTAGATTTGGATTCTGCGTATGTTTTTAAATTATTTATTTATTACATAATTTGTTTTGGGCGTTTAATCCGTACAGATTGTAGTTTTAAAAATATCCCGTAACCTTTAGTTAAAATCACATAGGAGGTATAGCCAGGTCACCCGCAACCTTCGTCAATGAGGGAGTTGTCATGTCGAAATGTAATGATTTTTCCACATTAATGCAGTACTATAAGTGCAATATTACTATTAATGCAATAAAAGAAATAAAATATAGCCTATTTTTTTGTACAAATGATATTATATTTATCTTTAGTTAAATCGCCCGAAATACGATGACGTTTGCGGCATCTTTGATTCGCCGCAGTTGTCCGTGCGCTAATTTATAATGAAAACATAAACGTATGTATTCTATATTTGATATTGAAACGTCAAATTCAATGTCAAATTGCAAAAAGCACATTATTTGATTTTAAATATGTAAACGTAAAACCTAGAAAATACAATAAACGCAGAAATTAAATTGTCAAGTGTCAAATATAAACATAAACAGGTGGCCGTGTTTTGCTTCTGTCTCTTTCTATGAAGCACGTTTTAAACACGTATATCGAGACCTAATACGCACATAGTTGATATTATGTACGCCATAATGACCGGAAGAAAATATTGCAAAAGTTTAATATTTTTTAAAAATTTTACAAAATATAAAAGTAAAAACGTTTTAGATTTAAAAATATTTTAACATACAAAAAAAAAAATCAAAAATTAGAAATCACATCCATTGCCAATTTAACGAGGTTTAAAAGTTTTCTAGTACTACGAGCGTCTACGCGTTTCTTAAAACGAAAAGCAGTTTAATTAGATTGCATCTTTCTTTAAATATAATAACAATAACCTAATCCAACGCAGAAACTGCAAACGAAAATGTCCAAATGTTCGTCGTTTTTAAATCGTCTAGACATTGTAAAAAATTGCCATACCAACAAAGGGTTGGTAATCTGGTCTCGTTTTATTCAAGGATGGATTTTACAATCTGACTATGACATATACTTACTTACACCTCAGGAGAAAATCTTTTCGATCGATGCTTTCTAGTCTAGGAACTGCAGTCTTGGGCTTCAAATTACATTTTTTTTTATTATAAATAACAAATTTAAATTCGACGATCACGATCGACACTCTATCGGGTCTATTCTGTACCTCAGTGGTTAATTTTTAACCATTGGTTAAAATTTCTATCCAATAGATATTGATTTGACAACTAAAAATCCCGTATTTTTTTTATGTCGACGTACTTGATTGGTTAAAAAATTTAACCAGTGGTTAAAAACTAACCTCTGAGTTATAGAATAGACCCGAATATGTGCTATTGTACAAACAAATCCACCTTAAAATCAGGGAAAAAGGAATCCGTGGACCAACAAAGTTTGCGAAACACTGGTCTAGGGCTGTCTCGGATCAGGGCACTGATGGGCCATTGTTAGTTCCGTGGCAGGCGAGAAGCAGCGGTGGCGCTAGCTCCTTCCGGCCCAGCAGGAAGTGACGCGTTATTGGTGACACCGTGAGCAAGCTGCTGATCATCATGACGAGAACTTTTAACAACTTTATTTTTACAAGATCGCACGAGATATGAGCTCAAGTACGTTCAGAGCTTGTTTGGAGAAAATAAGAAGATTGAAGAAAATCTCTGTAAAGCTAAATTGGGTACATGTAGTTAGGATAATAAATTTTAATACCAGTACTCTCGCCAGATATTTTACCTAGTTGTACGCATAAACGAAAATTATTTTTAAATACAAATACATATATTCATGTCTCACTACAAAATAATTCTCACATATATTTGCAAAATCTATGGGATATTTTAATAAAAATTATGTACAATACATACATTTTCTTTCTATTCAATATCCTGAAATTTTCTTTTTCTACTTTCCTTTTCTTTTTCTTTATATTCGTCATTTTTTCGCAAACTCCTTTTATATTCTTTGTACGTATATTCTTTTGCGTTGTTGACTTTTTATTTTCATAATCTTCATAATAATGTACATATATACACACACACACACGCACGCACGCACGCACGCACGCACGCACACACGCACGCACGCACGCACGCACGCACGCACGCACGCACGCACGCACGCACGCACGCACGCACACACGCACGCACGCACGCACGCATGCACGCGCACGCACGCACGCACGCACGCACGCTCGCACGCACGCACGCACGCTCGCTCGCACACACACACACACACACACACGCACGCACGCACGCACGCACGCACGCACGCACGCACGCACGCACACACACACACACACACACATCCACACACACATACCGACATCATCGTATAAATGTTATAATCGGATTTTAGGGACTTTAAAACGTGCTTATTCACTAAAATCTGGATATGCGATATTTTTCATGAATACAACACCTTTCAACTAGAGGTAAAAAAGCAATAATTTATTTTTACATTTTGTCTTAACTGCATAAAATATATATGCTATGCAAATAAATGTAACAATTTTATTTACTGACATATTTATAATACATTCACTCATCTAAGTACTCCATCCATTTGAATAACATACTAGAAAAATATGCGTTACATTAGCGAAATAATACTTAGATACATATGAAAATATTTACCACAAAATAAATATTAAAACAGCAGCAAAGTACAGTTTGTTTGTACTTGAAAATTTTATTTATCATAGAAAAAAATAAATAATTATAATTCCTGATTTTTCATTTTATAACTAATATTTTCAATAAATATTTAAGTTAATGTTACACATTCATCTATCTTTGAAAGGTAACTATATTTTCAAGTTTTATTGCCTACTAAAATATTCAGTACAATTAATGAATCCAACTTCTAAAATAGATTTTCAAAAATAGTTTTCTACTGTTTGCTCTTACTAACTTCGTCCTAGATTAAATTATAATTTCTTTGCTACTACTTACCAAATTTTGTAAATTCTCCATTTTAAAATTACACCTCTGTTGTTACACGTTAATAACTCTTCGAGAGTTTTAAACTATTGATTTAATAAATTGCGTGAATAAATTATAGCTTAGTACCTTAAAAACCACTTTGGGTACAAAAGTTTAGTAATTACACAAAATTAAATAGCATTATATCTTTATTAACTATCTTTTTCCTTGAATATGAAATTATGAACAAATTCTCACTAAAAAAGTAGTGGTTACTACATATATGAAAACTTCTGTTTAAAGGTTGTAGACAATGTTAAATTATATATATATATATATATATATATATATATATATATATATATATATATATATAAAATATAACGTTTCGATTCCTACAGATCTACAGTCGTCATCGGGTTATAAAATAATAATAATAATAATAATAATAATAATAATAATAATAATAATAATAATAATAATAATAATAATAATAATAATAATAATAATAATAATAATAATAATAATAATAATAATAATAATAATAATAATAATAATAATAATAATAATAATATTAATAATAATAATAATAATAATAATAATAATAATAATAATAATAATAATAATAATAATAATAATAATAATAATAATAATAATAATAATAATAATAATAATAATAATAATAATAATAATAATAATAATAATAATAATAATAATAATAATAATAATAATAATAATAATAATAATAATAATAATAATAATAATAATAATAATAATAATAATAATAATAATAATAATAATAATAATAATAATAATAATAATAATAATAATAATAATAATAATAATAATAATAATAATAATAATAATAATAATAATAATAATAATAATAATAATAATAATAATAATAATAATAATAATAATAATAATAATAATAATAATAATAATAATAATAAAAGTATAAATCATAAAGTAAATAATAAATATATAAATTATATAATACAGGCTTTCATGAAACTATTCAATCATATTCTGACGTCCTCTATTTGACATAATAATGTTTTCCACCAGGTTATTGATTTCTAGCCTAGGTTTACTAACATTATTATTATTATTATTATTATTACTATTATTATTATTATTATTATTATTATTATTATTATTATTATTATTATTATTATTATTATTATTATTATTATTATTATTATTATTATTATTATTATTATTATTATTATTATTATTATTATTATTATTATTATTATTATTATTATTTTATAACCTGATGACGACGGTAGATCTGTAGCAATCGAAACGTTGTTACATTTCAAATATATATATATATATATATATATATATATATATATATATATATATATATATATATATATATATATATATATATATATACAGGATGATTTATCGGTCTGTCCTCTCTTTATAACTCTTTTATTTTAAGTCAGATAGAAAAGCTCTTCAAATATAATTTATATGATATATTATTATCTATCTACGTACTATATGCATTTGTATACAGGCTGCTCTGTTTAAGCGCAACAATATGTAACTTTATATTTCTTAATGGAATACTTTATATTTATTTATTTATTTTGATGGTAAATTAGATTCCCTTTAAAAAAGTATTAAGTAATAAGGGGTGTAAAATTATAAATTAAGAAGTTATTTACCTTTATTCGTTGAATGACATGTTTCTATCATATTATTATTAACAAAGTAAGCTATGGATAATTTGATCAATTGTTTCGCATTTAAACAAACAAGTTGTCAAAATACTCTGAGTTTATCATTGTTGATGTTGATGTGAAAATGAATAGTACAAATTTTAGTAAAGATGAAATAGTTAATATGATATTTGTAATAGAAAAATCTTTTGAAGTTGAAGGACAAGTTTTCGAGCATTTCTTATAATTTTGCATTATTTAGTCTGTCATTAAATTTTAATAGCCTCTTTGTAATTAGTGTAATGTTTAAAATAAGTATTAATAAAAAAGTATCAAAATTTTGTATTATATTATGGTTTTTCACTCTGAACTACTATTTTTTATGAACGTACCTATATAACTTTTTAATTTATAATTTTAGACCCATTATTACTGAATATTTTTTAAAGGGAATCTAATTTTCTATCAAAATAAATAAATAAATATAGGGTGTTTCATTAAGGAATATAAAGTTACATAATGTTGCGCTTAAACGGAGCACCCTGTATACAAATGCATATGGTACGTAGATAGACAATAATATATCATATAAATTATATTTGAAGAGTTTTTATATCTGACTTAAAATAAAAGAGTTATAAAGAGAGGACAGACCGATGAATCACCCTGTATATATATATATATATATATATATATATATATATATATATATATATATATATATATATATATATATATATATATATATATATAAAATAGAGACAATGCAAGTCCAACCAGTATTTTTTTAATATATGAAAACTGTTACAAATGTTGTTTTGATTCAGGTTGATAGTGGTGAACCCATATGTCTTATCGGTAATAGCAAATCTTTACATAATCGTATCAGAATCAGCTTCTTGTCGGAGCAGTAAGTTGAACGAGTGTCCAAGATGTTCCCAAAGTATTTGCTTTGGTGTACTTTTGTCCATTTTGTGCAGGTATTTGATCGCCGCACAAAAGGAATTAATAAAACCACGTGGTAACATTAAAATAACAAATGAACCTGAAATGTATTAATAATATATAAATAAAAGGTTGAATTTAGGTACATTTAAATTATACAGAACAATATAATAAAATAATAATAATGTACTTCCACAAAAAGTTAGCACTATCACATATTTTTAAATATAACTACGACTTCGAGCTGCCTGGCTAATTCAAAATCCAAATCGCGAGGTTGAAAATTCTTAATAAATTTTAAAAAGATACTTCAAATTATCTCTGGTTCTGAATTAGGAATTCTGCTATCTCGTAAAACTTCGCAGAGGCACCAATGACAGTTCACATAACCTTACAAGACATAATTGTTCGTCTAGGGCTACCCTCTGTGTGTTAGGCCACATAATTTTCAATCCAATCTTGTACATTAATTTCTCGTATATAAAATAACAAATATTTATATATGCACCATGGCAGTACTTATAAATAAATAAGAAAATTTACACGGTCACACCGGGTTAGTTTGGCAACAAACGCAGTACATTATCATTACTATTTAATAAATACGAGTACACATGTGAATTTGTGCTTTATATCTTTAATATTTATTGACGGTAATTAACAAGTTTACATCTCTAGGATTTGATTTGAATTTAGGATACCTAATTTAGTACATTTATTAGCAATTTAACCTAAATCCGCGTGGAAGTTATTTAGTATTATAGGTAATAATGTAAATATATCTCCTGCTACGGCTTTGTCGGCTTCTGGCGCCCTCTGCATCCTGTTAGACGCGAGCTGTTTTCCTGCTCGTTACGCGTTCGTTCCTGGATAGAAGACGTTATTTACATATCGGAGCATGTTTTTGTGCTTCGCAAATATTTTTTTTCTCGTGACCCGTACAAAATTTTGCCGGGACTAGAATGCGTAGGCATTTTTGTGTAAAGCGCCAGTTTGAAATTTAAATTTATTTAAATGCCCGGCTATTATGACTTTGTAATTGTTATTTGACATACTTACTTTACATGCATTGGCCCATTTTCAAAGGTATTTTGCCAATAGGCATTTTCAATGCTGATGTAGGCTTTTTTGGGAATCAATAAATACATAAATATGGAAAATTTATTCACTTTGAAAGCTTCCCGTGTATTACATTTTCATTATACTATTATTTTTCGTATACAATTACATGAGAGTTTTGAATTTCAAAGTTTGTAAAGTACTCTCGTATATTTCTTTTTTAAAATAAATATATTATCAAGGCTTATTGTTGGGGTTGGGATCCTTTTACACGAGATTTTACATAGAATTTTTGAACCCAAATTCTTGTTGGCAAAATATTTAAATTTGCACCTTTAGTAACAAAGTAAATTTAATTTAAAGATGTTAAATTTAAAAAAATATATACAAGAATATCTAAAATTTAATGTACAAAAGCAGTCCTGTTTTACGGGATAGATAATATTTGAGATAAACTGATATCTTCTGTTAAAACCTGTCAAAGGTTCTCCTATACTTGTTTTTTTCCAAAAATAAAATTTATATTAATACTTAAATAAATAATAACTTACCACTACCCATGGATTCATAAACACTCGTGAAATTTTGAACGGTTTATTATAATTATTATCATACATATCATAAGAGGTAAATTTTTGCCGGAAAATGTTTCAAATTGTTATACAATAGCTGGTTGCCTAGCAATTTATTGAGAGGCATTGACAAAAAAAATCACGAGTTGTCAAACGAGTGATTTTTGATCAATGTCACGAGATAAATTGGCAACATGCTCGGGTAAAGCAATTGGAAAATTTTTCCAGCATAAAATTTAAACGAATGGTATTCGGATGACGATTTCCAAAATAAAAATCAGGTAATCATTTACATTTCTTTTTTTTGGCAAAAATCTTTTAATTTTTATTGTGTTTTGAGGTGTTGTATTTAAGTTTGCTTTTTCAACGTTTTATATAGATTTCAGTCCGAACCAACTCGTTTTTAATAAAAACTGATAACATTGAAAATATACACACTTTGACAGGTATGTAAACAAAAATTTCGCTTATCAAAACTCACTTGTAAAAATACAACATCTCATTGGCTTAAATGGTGCGAAAAACTTTTGTGACGTTTTTTTGTCGAAATGAAATTTGGTAACTAAGTAGAATCCTGAATTTGGATTGGCTTATAAATTTATGAGTGAAATGGTCCAGTAAAAACAGTCGACTCTGGAAGAAACATCGACGAATAATTTGTCGAGTTTGATTCTATTTGTCAAAAATTGTAACGAGCCGTTGTGAAACTTTGCGAGTGTTTATAAATGTGGGCATAAGAGTAGTATAATTATTCAGTCTAAACACCTGTATAATATAATTTTATATGCTGCCGTGTCATAATGACAATATATAATCCTCAATTTGAGTACTGTAATGACTTCTTTTATAGGCCTTACACCATAATAAATTCCATCAGAGTACTCAGTACCATAACGAGCTATGGTAACGAGGCACATGTTTACAAATAAATCAAAAGTATCAAACCTAATTTTATTAATTTAATTTTTTTTCAATATAAAAATGAATAAATAAATATATCATTATGGCTTATTACTCATTGCTGGGTGTGCCACTCTGCTTTGTACACAGATATCGGTAATTATGAAAGATTTGCACCGTACGGGTGCTTACCAGGCGTCACATCGTTGCACTAATTCAATATCATAGATTATATTTTTTCATTGATTAACGCCAACATATAAAATTTTGTATGTAATACGAACCGTATCTAATTAAACAAATATGGTACACATCGTGTTATCAAACTTGGATTCATCACGCTTGTTAATCTTCACGTCTACTACCGTAGTACTAGATGTTACGATGCTTATAAAACAAATAACTCTTATGTTTTGTAGGTTTGTTATTCCAGACTTCTTTAAAATAAAACTATAGATATAATAATAGAGTGCGAACACCTGAACATAAGGCTTATTTACGACCTTTATTTTCTAAACCAAAATATAACATACGCCGCTTGTACTCAGTTTTCCATTAAAAATATGCTATAGTAAATTTATCCGTATTACTTTGTTCATAAATATCAGTTTCATAAGAAATCGTTCAATATTTGCTCAATTCTCTGTGGACATTTTAATTAACAATTTGAAAACACTTTTGTAAATGTAGTACTCAAGGTAATTCAAAAATTTTGAAATGAAAGACTCCTATGAATTCAACAATAAATAATATGGACTTTATGGACCTGAGTGTTGTTCATTAGGTTAGGTTATGTTAAGTTATATTTAGATATAATAATAAATAAATAAACAAATAACGAAGATTTGATGATCTGCTATAACTATTTTTGTCATATTGTCATTAATAAAAAAAAAATTATCCATACACCGCCTCTGACTTCAAATCTTCAAAAATGACAAGTGTTGTTGTTTTCATTCAAACTACTGTGATTTTTAAATTATTCTTTATTCAAATAAATTATTCTTATTGGTCCACTTTGAAATACTTTTATAATTGCACCAAACACAGTAGAAAAGAAATTATTGCAGATTACGATACATTGCAATCTTGTTTATTAAGTGGTAACGTATGGCACATTACTTACATAACAACCTGTATATTGTATGAATATGAGTCAATAGAGTCAATGAAACTAAATTTGAATTTGACGGAAAATATACTTTTCATAATACCATACTGTTAAATGTGCTTTAACAGTACTGTATGCTCAACCGATATATGCATCAAAACAGCCACGGCCGTTATTTTTTATAACAATACAATTATTAAAAATCATGTGTTCCTAAAAAAAATCTCAGCATCATGAAATTGTCATGAAGAGCTGTCACCTGTCAATATGCCATAGAAAATAGAATTTTAAGAAGATATTTTATGTTATTATGAAAAATACTGAACGTCACACGGCTGATATACAAATAACAGAGACGGCTGATTATAAAATCTCGGCTATCGCCTCGATTTTACAACATTCAACCTCATCTGTTATTTGCATCATATCAGCCTTATGACGTTAATAACTATATCAATACTCCCTCGTATAGTGTTAAATTTGAAGAGCGTTTTTTTAATTATATTGTAAGTTATGCTGAAACACCGTAGAGATCAGGTCATAACTGCAGGCTTATTTGACATTTTTAACTCAAAAGGTCCTGAGGATTAAGCTGTTAAAGTTGGTTTCACACGTCATAAAACATGATGATTCATAAAGAGTGTTTTCTAAAATAAAGCCTTGATTGGGCGAGTCATTTTGAGAAAAAAATGTTATATGAAGGTATGCCCGGAAAGCTTTCATTACAGAGTTACAGCCCTTTGTAAGTGCACCTAATCGGTCACATTTTTATTAATACTTCTAGTACTAGTTGCACTAAAATCTTGAAACTTGGTATGGGGATACTGCTTATTTAGATGCATATTTACAATTTCTTTTGTTTGTATCTCAACCAGAAGCGTCTCATATGGGGAAGTCATGAACATTTTTCATAGTTATTTTTTATCTATTAACATTTTTACAGGTTTACTTGTAAAATATTACTTACAGTGCGAAAATATACAAAAAGGTACTTTTGCTAAAACTTGATAAGCGCAGTAGTTTCTGAGAAATTTTAATTTAAAAAACAATTACTTAACCAAAATATTGAATTAACAAAATCAATCACCTTACCATAAGAAATAGAACAAAATAAAAAAGCGAAACAAAATCTGTTTATAACTATTGTTAATTATACCTTATCAATATTGGTAATTTTTGTAAATTAAAAAATTTGGAAAGTGTTAGTGAGTGATTTTTTATCATTTATCGTTGTTGTAAGTCCAGAGAACATGAACGTAGATATCCGAGAATGAATTTATATGAATTTCATTGTTTCTTGATTATTACCTAAATTTTAGATTGATTTTTTATATACATTAAAATATCTCAAAAACTACTGCATTTATCAAGTTGTAACAAAAGTACTTTTTGTGTATTTTTGTATTGTATGTAAAAATGAAAAAAATGTTAATAGGTAAAAAACTCGTAAAAAATAATAAATAGTATATTATGTGGCAAGTGTGTGAAGCTGAAGTTTTTACATGAGGGTGGAGATTGCGACACGAGCCGAAGGCGAGTGTTTCAAACCACCCGAATGTAAAATAGGCTTCACACACGTGTTACATACTATACTTTTTCTACGACCTTGCAATAAAATATAATTTCTTCTTCACATTGTCATTCTTTTAACGTAAAGCCTCTGCATTATCGACTTGTGTAACCATGTTTACCAACAGTACGGGGGTTTAACAGCTTTGTTTTATTAAAACACAAGTCATTTTGTAATATTTAAAATAATGAAAAGGAAATATAATAATTTTATATTTTGTAATTGCTATAACCTGTAATATCATAAAATTTGTATTAGATTGGTTAGAAATTTTTTATTTATTGCTTTTGAATGCTTATTGGACTTAGAGTTATATTTAACTCAAAGTTGTAAATTTAGAATTACAAAATTTATTTTATTTATATAAATTAATTACACATTTCTCATGAAGTTGTTATTTCTTCGGACCATTTACCATCACATGATTTACGTACATATACTGATATTCATTGTGTGTGTTTAAACTGAATTATTTACTTCACGCACACTGTGCGTGAAGTGTTACTTCACGCACAGTGTTCAAAAAATCAAACTTCACACATGAAAATTAATACGTGAAGTACCCACTTCACGCATGGGAGTAGAAAAAAATGTTTGTGGCTTCCCCATATGAGAAGCCTCTGGTTGAGAAACAGAAACAAAAGCGAGTACAAATATGCATCTAAATAAGTAGTATTCTTATGACAAGTTTCAAAATTTTAGTACAACTAGTACCAGATATATTAATAAAAGTGTTTCCGATGAGGTGCACTTCTAAAGGGCTGTAACTTTGCAACGAAAATTTTCCGGGCATACCTGCATATAACATTTTTTACTCAAAATGGCTCGCTTAACATATGATATTATTTTGGCGCACTCTTCATGAATCACCCTGTATAATAGAGCATTATTTACACTGTAATGCTGAACTAATAAAATAAATATCAGAAGTTGTAGTTAACTACTTATGCAAAACTCTTGCATAATAACTGCACACAACTAATTACTTTAATGTTATCCAACAAAAATTTATCACTAGGAAATTTCATTAGGAGAACATAACACTCCCTAGAAAATATATCAATATCTAATTATGCTAGTAGATGAACTCCATTACATTTATCTTATGCTCAACTTATTTCCCCTCGTAAATAGCAAAAAAAAAACCTTTTTCATCAAGTGTGTGCTAATGGCAATGGAACTCCCTTGGGGTTGAAATCTATGCGTAGGAAGGTAGATATAAGTTCTGTATTTGCCTACAACTATTTAAGACATCACCCAAGAAGTAATCTGAGATTTATCCTAGTGATATATGCCGGCTTTGGCGCATTCAAGTGACCACAGTCCTGTCTAAACACGAACAACCCTCACAAGCCTTCCAAGTCTGCCATTGATTTTATCATTCCTGCCATGCAATTCCCACCCTTAAGAAGAGCACTCTCAACGTCGAGAGTCCCTCGAAAGGGTAAGAGTTCTCCTGCTGATGTATATGTTATTTGTATGAATATAGGGGAGGAACGTGGCTGTGTTTGTATGAGTAAGGGTTGAATGAAACTGTTGAAAAAATATTGCCCTCAGGATGGCAGAGCATGAAAGGACGCCCTTGGAATTTTTGAGAGGATGGCATACAGGACATTGTGCGTACCTTATTGGTGTACTTCAGAATATTAATTATGAAGAAACTGTCTCGAGGATCTTTTCAGGAAATTATTTCAGGAGATGGATCATTTCTAACTTGGTAATAACTGGAGTAGATAAAACTTTTCTTATATAATGGAATCGTTAAGTTCCAAGAAAGAAATAAATATGGAAGTAATTCATTAAGTTTGAATCAAATTTTGACAAATTATTGGGTACGCATTAGTTTTTTCACAAAAATATTTTGAAAATACGAAAAGTATATACTCTTATACATTTATTATTACCTTCTCATTAGTCATGAGTGAAGTTCATACTACTTTAAAATTAAATATTAACTATGTATGTTCTTCAAGTGTTAAATTAATCAAACTTTGACAAACTATAAACTAGTTTTATTAGCTTTCAGTACCTACACGGAAAAGTTTATGCATACTTGTATTTACCTGAGAAGAACACATTTGCATTGCATGTCAAAAATTTGATAATATTTTAAAATACAGTATATTGAAAATTGTCATATGGATACTACCAACAAGAAAAGATACCTATCTGTTTTAAAAACGAAGCAATAAATTTTAAATTATTGTTTAAGAGGAATCTCTACTCCTGTAGTGACAGCACGCACTTTAAAATTCTATCAAATGAGGCATTTGTTTTCGCTTTTCGCCACGAAGTGAAAATTTGGTAGCATGAGTGTCTCAAAATATTCGGCTGCAAGTGGACGACTCGAGGCGAAAGTATAAAACTAACGTCACAATTCAATTCAAAACCAATTTATATATTTATCATATGCAACTGTAATAATATTTTCTATATAATATTATAGAATCCGAAAATTCCCAAAATAAAAATCGAATATAAAATTCTAAAGTGCATGCTACCAAGATTCGTTAAAGTAAAATCGCATTCGCCTGTTTTCTATGATAGAATTCTAAAGTGCGTGTTGTCACTACTGTACTAAAATATAAAGCGACAATAGGGCTGTTGCAAGAATTTGTATATGCCTTCTAAGTATTAAATTTAAAAAAGATATCATTATTTAAATAGGCTCAAAAAGTCACGTGATCTGAAACAGAATGTGACGTCACAACACATACATCTTTCATCGGTTCCAATTGGTCCCTTTATAGCGTCAATTCTTGTTGTTTTTACAAGTGTTATGATAAGTATATTGTCAAAGTTGTCAAACAAGTGTCAAATTTTTGAATTTGGTTAGTGTTAGATAATAAAAAATCCAATATAAAATGAGTAATATACAGTATCGTATTGTGACTTCTTGAAAAATTGCTGGCAGGAACAAACCTACTATTGAATTTATAAATATGCCAAAATAGCCAAAAGATGCGAAGAAAATAAAATTGTGGCTGGAAGTAGTAGGTCGAAGAGCTGATAGTTGGGTTTCTATATTTAATTTTACCTTAACTCGTTAACAACCTTAATTTCGGCAGCAGTAAAACAATCATTTTCTAATATAAATTCAGCCACCATCCAGCTATCGACTCTCAGAAAACTGTCCGACTTAGCTTGAGTGTAGTTTGTATTAGCCATTATTACTTTATTACGCATTTATAATGGAAAATGTCAACGTCAAATGTCAACTTCAAATGTCAAATTAGAAGTTTGTTATTAACATGTGACAAATAAACGCCTACGTTTATTTATCTAAATAACAAAAAAAAAACGAAAGTGATGGGAAAACTGTTTTTCTATTGGCTATGAATGACGTAATGTATGTGCTTCTACGATACAAGAGTTGGGGGTTGTTTTTCATGACTATTTTTGGCGTCAAACTTTTTAGTTAATTATTTACGAAAATAACAACAAATTATTTAAAATAATAATTATTAATAAGAAATATATTGCATAAACTTTCATTTAAAATAGTTTTGAAAAATGTGAAACAGGCTCATTCAAATAATTTTTTCCTGTACTATCTATTTAGGGCTTGTATACAGCTGTCGCCGTTTACCCTTCAACCGGACTCACCAGCCACAGTGTTTTACCATTGCCGTACGGTTGAATTTCAGCCATTACTACATTTATTTCAGATGTATAAGTGACCAGCTTATAGCATTCGAGTGTGATAAATACAAGTAGCTGTATTTATTTTTTTATTACAAATCACACACTGTCGGTCGACGGGAATCGAACGTACGGAACATAGTTCGGATGACGTCAGTGCGTGCTACGAGATGTGCGCTAGTCCGCTCAGCCACCAAGCCTACATTTTCCTGTACTAGAACTATTAATATTTTTCAAAATTCAACAGCATACAAATATACTATCGATATTAACCTGCATTTAAAAAAAATGATTATTGAAATACATTAGTATTTGACTTGGATGTTATAAGAAAAACAAAAAATGCCAATTGTGTCATTGTTTATATCCTTTATATTTTTAGCCAATATGAGAAAGTAATCTAAATTCATATCTCAGAACGTTGTTCAGATAAACAGTATTTGAGCTGTACATCACAACATGTCGACGTTCTAGTTTTGGTTAAACAATAGGTATATGAGAATTTGCGCAGGTGTACAGTCAATTAACTCACAAATCCTAGTTAGCATTACATTCCGTGGATGCCTGGGCCCTATGTATCTACTCCAACATTGCACAATAAGCAATGCACTATATATAAATGCATACATACAAACAATATTCGCTGTTATGAAGTACAAAAAGTATTATACCTATGTATTGTCTTATGCTTCTATGAAGAGGTAAAAACTGATAAATTTATTACGCAGTATATTCCAAAGTCTTATATTAATTTTGAAAAAATATCTAAGTTATAATAAAGAACTAACAATGTCCTTGCATATCAATGTAGATTATATAGGTATATATTTTTTAATTTCTAAAAGTTATCTAAATACTTGGAAATACTATTGAAAAAGAATTCAAAACAGAATAAGCTTGATGTCGCAAGTCGCATTGTTTCTAAAAGTACAATTATTTTGAAGATTTATCTTCGTTTTTTCTTTCTGCGTTGTTCCTTTATAAATTATTTCCTGTTTAAATTTGAATGTCTCTGATAATAAAAGTTTTATAGCTGAAATTCTATTTGACATTTGTCCGTATTCAACAAGTTTTAAATTAGATTGAAATATTTTTAAAATTCCACGTTCTTTGAACCCTGTCCGGAGACAGCAGAGCTTGTGTTTTTTATAAGGTTCTAAAATTAGCAAACGTTTAAAATTTCACCAAATAAAATATTTAGCAAGGAATTTGTGAAAACTGGCTGAAAACCGTAAAGTTTATGACAGGGAGTTTGATATTTTCCTTCTGCGAAGCCCTGTAGGCACGTTCAAGACATCAAGGATTTGGAAGGTAGGGCAACCCCGTTCACCTAAATTCAATTTGGCAACACAGGAAACACAATACACTGACACTGTTTCCACGAAAGATTGCCTCTTCACGAAATTATCCCATCCGATTTCCTTGTTTGTTTTATTCCCCATGCCGAGACGTTACGACTTTATCATAGAAACTTGGTTTCTCCTAACTCATTTTCCGACTGTTTTGCTAAGTGTTTCCGATTATTTTCTCTGAGTTTTATTACAAATTCAAACACACCCACTTACCACTTTGAGAGCTTCTACACAATTAGATAAATATGAGGCGCTCTTCACTTCAACTTGACTTCAGATAAACTTCTTTTTATTTTACTGCATTTTGAGGCAATTAAATCACGGGAAGTACGTATAAAGTTATCTCGTCCTCATTTCTTCTTGCTATATATATATATATATATATATATATATATATATATATATATATATATATATATATATATATATATATATATATATATATATACAGATGTATCAAAAGTAACACACTTGCCCTTGAGATATTCTGGTCACTAAGTGATAAAATACAAATATTAACAAACTACGAGGGTAGCACCGAAAGTTTTTTCAAACAAATATAACCAAGATAGCTATGAAAACTAAATGAATCACATTAGAAATAGTATATTCTATAACTAGTATGGAATATATAATTTCCGCTCGAGCGAAAAGTTTGTAGGCCTAACCGTAGGCGAGATCTACGGTCTCGCGAGTGGCGGAAATACTATTCCATACGAGTTTTAGACTATACTTTCTCTAACACTATTTAAAAAATATATTTTGCTCATCACTTGACATTTTTGTAAAAAATAATATAATATTATTGGTATATGTTATAAAAGCAATCATTTTTATTTAACTTACCATGTAAAAGCTTCAAAACGCACAAAACAAGGCGTATAATAATATTTTGTAATTATTTCTTTTATAATTTGACAGTTAAGGCAGTTGAGGTGACAAAAAAAAAGAAACAAAGCGCCAAGCAAAGCCGTCTTGATTTTGAAAACAATTGTGTATCCCATGTATTTTAAATGGATGAATTGAAAAACTAGTGGTCTGTGACTGCCTGTTACGGAATATTATTCCGTAACAGTATGACAGAATGTCCTCATTCTGTAACAGTTTTCAGTTATAGAATGTATGAATTCCATAGTAGTGTTAGAGAAAGTTCATTCTTATATAGTTTGACAGTTCTTATTATAATTCGTTATGTTATCTGCAATTTTCTATGCAGTTTTAAAATACGCACGTCATACTGAAAATGCAGTTAAATTCCGAGCCATAATTCTATTTTAAAATCGCTATCACCAAAACAATGCTTCGAAAGGCTTCGGGCTGCTTTAGCAAATAAAGCACCTAGTATTGGTCTGTTCACAGCTGGTACAATGAATTTAAATTTGATCGAGTTTCTCTCAGTGATGATTTTCGCGAAGGTGTGCCAATTTCCGCAATTACGAATGAAAACTGAAAACATAGCTGCTATTCGTACTATGATTAAAGAAGACAATCGTATCACATACAGATTTATACGGGCTACTTTGAGTATTGGTATGACCGTTATAAATAAAATTTTTGGTTTTCTCATAATTTAAGTGATGATCAAAAGCATCATCGTGTGTAATGGTGCAAGAAAACATTAAAAAAGTACAACCAAGGTAAATCCAAAGCAGTGTATGATATTGTGACGGGTGCTGAATTATGGATTTATGCATTTGAACCCGAAACAAAACTACAGTCAGCTCAATGGATCTTTCCAATCCTGTAAAGTAAAATGAGTTCGAAATCTTTGTAAAAAAATCTAATGTGGCCAACACATTACCTTCCGCCCGTTCTATGTACATATTTTGTACAAATTTCATACAGTAAGTTTCTTGAAAAAGATTATATTTCTTGTACATTACCTTCCGGCTGTTATATGTATTTTATACAAAATCCATACAGGCAGTTTCTAGCACAAAATCATATACATATATTTCCAGTAAAATTATAAGACAAACATACTGTCAATTAAACTTGACACTGACATCTTTCAGTCAGAATTTTCTTATAGTATCTTCCGTAATACAACCGGTTCGATCAGGTTTACGGTTTAGTGATCCATAAGTCCTGTAATTATTTAGCGGTTTCTATTCGGAACGCGGTTCCTGAAAAATGTTCATAAAAAGTCGGAGCACGACAACCACGAAATAATCCTGGTTTCTCTGGTATTTTTATCCCCACTACCGCTACTTTCAAACATCATCATAATAAAACCAAACGATATACGTCAATGTCAAATTTCTAAACCGTATTAGTGGTATTACTAATAATTATTATAGATGTAAGTATGAAAACATTATTTATATTTGTATTATTGTTGGTTGTGTTTATTATTGGTATTAAATGTAATAAAATGTTCAATTTCGTTGTCATATTCAAAGTTATCAATCATTTGGTTTATTTTTATTTTTGATATTAAATGTCCTATAATTCAATGTCAATCTGTCCCGAAACAGAAGAAAATATTCAGGAACAATTGTGTACCAGGAATCAAGATACTGATTTTGTGGTTGACTTACGGAACATAGTAATAGTAATACAGTAGCTGTTTCCATAGCTGGCTACTTTGTGAAATTTAATTTCTTTATAATTTTTTAACTCTATATCCATTTCATATGAAGTATAAAATGTAGCCAAACCGTATAGTAAATAAAATATTTGTTAATATTTATAATAACATTAAATATCAAAAAAATTATATGTAACATAGTTTTTTCAAAAAAATCTGTTAAAATCTTCAAATGAGGGTACTTTCGGTTGACCAATTGTAACCAAAATCTAATATATGGATGTAAGGAAGAATAATATGAAATAATTATAATACATATAATATATATACAGGGTGGTGGCGGTTAGGGGTGAACATAGGAATTTAACATGGGATTTTAGTTTTTTGCAATTTCCTGCTCTCCTGTACATTTTACGGCAAAAACTGTAAAGTACAAAATTGTTCAGAATTAAAAATTGCATACAAAAATGTATTTACATTTATTATTATGTTTTTGGTTTATTCACAATTTTAAAAAGAAATTTCAAAATTTCTGTTAATTTGTAGCAATAGCCATGACTTACAACTCAAATGTTTAAACATAATAATGTCATTCAATTTCTGTCAAATTTTCGAAATTTTCTCTAATAAAAAGTTAATTTAATAATGAATGTTTATTCGAATAAGGAACGAGTTTTCATTATAAAAAATTATTATGGTGGAAATAGTTTTAGAAGAATAGGTACGTAATTTGTTTTCCATAAAGTACGAAAATACACCAATTCCTATTATAGCATCAATTTCTAAACTTGTTAAAAACATTGAGAACAAACGAGAACACAGCTAGTGTAGCTGTGAACGAAGGTAATGAAGGAAATAATAATAATAATAGAAGACGTTATAACGAAGTGAATGAAGAAATGGTATTGGCTATGATAAATCAAAATTCTACGTAGTTAATTCATTTGGAATTGGTTTATTATTAAATGGTATAGGTGCCTAATAAAAAATGGGTATTAAAATTAAAAGTTGTTTGCTTTTAATTAATTTTTAAGTTAGATTAACGCATGGTTGACGTTTATAAATAATTTTTGACAACCAGAAAAAAATAAATTCCATGGCTATTGCTACAAAATAACAGAAATTTTGAAATTTCTTTTTAAAATTGGGAAGAAACCAAAAACATAATAATAAATGTAAATACATTTTAGTATGCAGTTTTTAATTCTGAACAATTTTGTACTCTACAGTTTTTGCCGTAAAAAGAATAGGAGAGCAGGAAATTGCAAAAAACTAAAATCCCATGTTAAATCCCTATGTTCACCCCTAACCGCCACCACCCTGTACATATATATATATATAGACATCATCGTAAAAATAGTAAATTCGTATTCTAGAGACCCTAAAACGTGCTTATTAATTAAAAACTCATCATCAAATTTTTTGAACAAATACAATACCTTCCTTACCTAAAGGTGACCGAAGGTAAAAATGATTATATCCTTTTTCTCAAATTCCGGTTTTATTACTAATATAATATTAAAAGATAGGAAAACAGTAACTGCTAATAGGTACACAACAATTTGTTTGCCACGGGTGTTTGAAAAATGTGTGATAATTGGCCTTGAAGTAAACTAGTTTCGCATCAGGACAATATAAAAGAACGTTTCATAATACCGCTATTATTAAATAGTGCATTCGTAATACGGGCTATTATGTTTAATTCTTTACGTGTATAGTCCTATAAAATATACACATGTCTAGTCTTGAATAGTTTATACATGACTAGCGTATTTCTGTAATTATTAAACACTTATATTGCGGGTGCCGATTTTTTTTATCAACTCTATGTAAAATTTAGACAACATAACATAAATTTAATTAATGAATTAATGAAACGCGCAAAGGCAGTAAATCTCCTACTTTTGTGCTTTATTAAAAAAATAACTATTTACGTATAATAAAATAAAAATTATTTTGGTACAATATATGTAATATAAAATACGCTTTAAATTATCTATTTATTAATTTATTTTAGTTTTACCAAATCTTATTGAAATTTAGTATATACTACTTTCAAACCAATTCTTCTTTATTAGTCAAGAAAATGCTAGTAATAACTTTTGATTTTAGTGTTTGAATTTTCACATATGCTGCATTATTATCTTTGACAGTGGCGCTCTGGCGTATAGCGTTGTAAATTAGGACCTCCTTGAAGCTGGGGTTTCTTGACAAATGAGATTGCATTTCAGCGTGCATACGGTGCTTGCTGCAGGTTGTCAGACTGCAGATGCAAAGGACCTGCAATTTATAATAGAATTAGAGCCACTTGACATAAATTGAACATGCTAACCATTCACTCACAGATGCCAATTACATTTACGTCTTTTTAACTGGACTATATTTCAAACTTTAAAATGATAACTAAATGAATTACTCGCATACGTCTTTCGAAATACGATTACAGTTTGTAATCTACAACCTTCGGCGGGGAAAAAAATTGGCATACCTGGAGCGTTGGAAACCTAATCACCTTCAAAGTAGTCTCCTTGGGACTCCACACACGTCTCCCAGCGGTGCCGCCATTGTTGGAAAAATTCCGAGAAAGCCTCTTTCGGAATGGAGTTTAGCTCGGCTGTCGTTGCAGCCATAATGTCCTCTCTTGTTTGAAATCGAGTTTCAATGGCCTTTTGAGTTTGGGGAACAGCCAGAAGTCGCAGGGTGTCATATCAGGAGAGTAAGGATCCTGTTGAACCACAGGAGTCAAAAAGTCTGGATCAAGTGTGAGGAATGTGCTGGAGCATTGTCGTGATGGAGGCGTCAATTTCATGTTGACCACAACTCCGGTCTCTTGCACCGCAGAGCATCACATAGGCGACGGAGGACATCCCTGTAGTACTCTCTAATGATTGTTGGACCTTCGGTGCGTACTCGTGGTGTACCACACCGCGGGAGTCAAAGAAAGCAGTCACTATCACTTTGACGTTGCTGCGCACTTACATATTCATTCGTTTTGACAAAAAAATCTCGTAGGCTACTAGATATTATGTTTTTATTGGTCATTCATCGTGTACAGAAATAATTTCTCTATGGCTAAACTTACATTAAAAAAAATGGAACTCATAATTATTTATTTTTATCTTTAAAGGTGCATCCACAAATGAAAATTAGGTTTATGGTTTTTGTTTATATTTAAGTAAGTCATTCATAAATGCAAGTTTAATTAAACTCTGATTTAGTTCAAAGCCAGTAGATGGCCTTAAAAAGCAACAATAACAATTGCGCTGCTGTTGCACGTGTCAAATGTCACATTGGTATACACCAGTTTTAATTTTGGTGTGTTAAAAAAAAATATAAACTGAGAATTTACCACAGATAATGCCTTGTTAAGCGTCATCAGTGGTTTACAAACATTAGAAGAACCGATATTTAATCGAAACATGCAATGCATTGTGAAGTAAGAAGTTTTAATTTGAATAGTGTTACTGAAATTAACATTTTCCATTATTACAGAAACATTTTGTAGATAACCAATAATTTGACATTGCCAACATTACAGAACCCTGTAATAACATAAATGCAAATAAAAGCGCCTCTACCGGCGGAAAAAATAGTTATTGTTGCTTTTTAAAGCCAAGTTGGCCGCCATGGCGGTACGTTAGTATATCTACTGGTTTTGATTTAGTTTTTATTGTACTGACATCTATGTAAATGCTTCAAAAACAAGATTAAAATATCGGTAGAGCAATAGTTAATAGATACCCGTGCGCCGTAAAACTGGCATTCGCTTGGCATTATTGGTTATATTGCAGCAGTTAAGTTTTGCCAGTCTCCTTGTTTAAAGGCCGAATCTACCAAGTGAATACTTAATAAAGATGGATGCATATGTCTATATCGTTTTAGACTTGTTCTAATTGGTGAAGTTTGTGACGTTAAACTAAATCATAAAGCTAAAGTATGGACCTTGCAATGTTTAGCTTTATGATTTAGTTTTAGAGACACTAAATTCCGAAGTGTGAATGGAGTCATAACATAATATGCGGCCAAGGTCTTTAAATCTAAAGTACAAAACATAAATCTAAATGCAATTTTCATTTGTGAATGTACATTCAATGTTATTTTTTTCTTTCGATTGTTTATAAGGGTTAATGTGTTTTAATTTTGTTTCACCCTTAAAATCTTAGTTATAAATTTTTATGCTGCAATCAAAATCAATTACGCTATACTTCGTTCCGAAATGACCTGGTGTAATTAATCGGACTGACGGATTGTCAATCATATACCAGAGGCGCGTCAATAGTTGTTTGTTAAGGGATAGTCGAAAACAATGAAATCGACAGAGACTACAGTTTCAAAATATTTTGAAAAATATACTCTTACTACAAATTATTTATTTATTTATGACCACATTGTCATAATTAAAGTTGAATTATTGAAGTGTCTGGCGAATCATTCGTTTTTGGTGTATTCAAATTGTTTAATACTTCAATTGACAGTCTAAAACTTTAATTCTTCTAAAACTATTACCAATCACACGATTCGAATATAGAATATGCATAATTCTTTTGATAAACTTCCACAAGAATAAAACAACATTCACAGGATTTCTTTTTTAGTTTTATGTTGTCCCACTTTTTCAATATCCAACAATCTTGTTCATCTACACCTCTAAATTTCCTTTCCACCTCAATCTCTCCCTCGGAAAAACGAAAACCAACCTTTGTTGACATCTCTGGTGACGTTTCCTTCCACACATCCGTTCTGGAAAGTGTGCAAGACACATCAACTCATGTCCCACTTATCTGGCGCGGAGGCAGCGCGCCTGGCGGAGCTCATGAGAAACACATAGTACGTGCTCTGCATTCAGAGCCCCCATCTACCGCCTTGCACCGCCGCCTATGCCTGCTGCCGGGTTATACATGCACTACACACGGTGCAAAAACACCTAGAGATATATGATTCCTACGCTTTTGTCGTTTAAAAATTACGTGGGCTTGAATCTGGGAGGATTGTGCACATTTATTTTATTTCTTTGTTAGTGGAGTACTACATTGAGTACAAGGGATTGAAAGTATTAGGGAGAGAACAACATTGTTATGGCGGGAACCTGCCAGAATTTTTAATTTATACAAATTGAATTTTTGTTTACAAAAGACTGGATTATTTATTATGCAACATATGTAATATGTAATTAGAATGTAAATACAAACGATTACAAAGATAATCCTGTAATAAAAAAATGTTTTCGTGGAAAAATATACTGAAATATCAAGGGTTATCATTTCAAGTAATGTATAGTACGAATACTTGAATGCTGATTTTCGATATTTTGAATTTCGATCTTTGTATCTTATGCCAACGATTTTATTTCGTATACATAAGCACTGAAAAGTAATACAAAAATTCTTCTGTTGCAAAAAATGTCGGTAACTATGGAAACAATACAAATGCCTGTAAAGTAACTATTTTATAGACTGTAACTCTTACTTTTAGCAACAGTCTGCAGAGAATTTGATCTGCATTTATTCCCTTTTTGTGTATTTTGTACGTTTTTCACTTCAGAAAAGTAAAATTACCTCACTCCGCCTAACGATGTCGTGGTTTCTTTACCACAATACCACATTCTTTATATTTATTCTATAAATTTAATAATTGTTACATTTTCACCCTTTGAAACAAATGAACACAGTGTGTTCAATAAAGCGAATCAAATTTACTCAATTTTAAATGACTATAACTCGTCATTTTCAAATAGAATACCCTATATTTTATTATTTAGTTGGGTTTCTTTTTATGTTATTTTTCTATGTTATTCCTATGCCTAAAACCAATAATTTCGGAGTTATCCACCATTTTTGTCTTAATTTATTTAAATTAAATCTAGTATACTATGGAAATTGCAATAGTGGACAGTAGTTTGCATTAGCCAATAAATAAAACTGTTTATTATTAATATTAGTGCGATTAGGTAATAATTTATTGATATGAATTTTTTGCAGGAAGAACTTTCAATACCTTAATAACATAGAAAGATAACATAATATATATATATATATATATATATATATATATATATATATATATATATATATATATATATATATATATATATACTCCTTACTCCTTACCCGAATTCGGGCATTGTTCGACAACGCGCTGTGAATTGGTCTAAACTACAAAGACTGATATTTATTTTTTAAACAACCAGTTCAGAAAATAATAGATTTCGTTATTTAAGAATATCGTACTAGCACGATATAGTCATATCGCAATGATGAGACTAAATCAACATAGCCAGAGCTTTGCTTTGTTTATTGCTATGGTGTTGTCATTTGAAATAAAATTCTTGAAAATATTTGTTATACTCGTATTTTATGGTTGTCTCAAAAATGTGTTATTCACACTTACACGACATTTTTCAATTTCGATAATCATTATGAATTATACTATATTATATGTATTTTTAAACTATCCATAACAATATGTAACCTATTACTAGTATGCAATTCTGATTAAGTAATATCCGTTGAAGTGGTAAAATTCAGGGTTAGGAATTCTCAAGTGTTCAAAGCTATTTTGCGGACATTGCCCAAATTTGAGTACGGTGTAACTTTCCACTTTGACTTTATAATTCGAAATCTACCAATTATCTATAAAAATGAACATCACCATTTAAAAAAGGTAGAAAAAGCCTTAAAGAAGTGCATTCCAAAATTCCATGGCCCGTATTTTCAATTCTTTAAGTAGCGCTATTTTTACCTCCCGCTACCCTTGGTAAGGGAGGTATAGGCATCATGCTAAAAATCGCATGTCGAGATTTTGGTAAATGAGCACGTTTTAAGGTCCTTAGAATCTAATTTTAACATTTTCACGATGATGTCTGTGAGTGTGTGTGTGTGTGTGTGTGCACGCGCGCGCGCTTGTGTGTGTGTGTGCGTGCGTGCATGCGTGCATGCGAGTGTGTGTGTGTGTGTGCAAGTGCGAGTGCGAGTGTGAGTGTGTGTGTGTATGCAAGTGTGGATCCCCCACTCTAACTCAAATACTATCATTCAGAAAATTTTGAAACCTTGCATTTCGACCTTTTTCTATTATGAAAATAACCCATTAGATTTTAGTGTAAATCGAAAAACCAGAAATGGCACGTTACTTGAAGCTCAAAATAGTTTTTTTTTAAAATATCTTTAAATGTAATTTTTTCGAGATTAATGTTATTATATAAATTAAAGATTATTAAACTTTCTACAGATCTGCATTATTACCTTTTCTACATACTTTATGGATAAATTTATAAAATTATCTATAATTTAAATCCCGGAGCCTACGCTTTAAACAAACAAAACTCCTTGGTTACGCAGTTATTCAAATTAAATGTATGTAACCAACAGATAAATATCACTGTCAAAGAACTAATCATTTCAAATTAATAATAGTAACTTTTTAAAAAGAATAAAAGTAAGTAGGACAGTAGGGAAGGAAATCGATACAGTTTCCAGCATAAGTAAATATGTAGGTATATGTATTTAGATTAATAAAAATTAACGATTTACAAAAAAGTTTAAACTGCTCTTCATTTTTGGATTAATGAATTATATTCTATCCCGGTATTTAAAATTTAATCTTTATCAAAAATGCTAGTTACTTGAATTAGATTAGACTATATTTTAAGAAATAAACTGCCGAAATTATAGTATAATACGCTAGACCAAAAATAAGGATTAGCTTAATATTTCTTGTGACTCGGTCTGTATATGGCCGGAGGTATTGTATTGGCTACGCAAGATTTTTTAAACTTTATTTTATGAATAGACAAGAATAGGTTTAATATATTTTTTGTAAATGAAACCTATAATATTTGACTAAGTGCTATTTAGAATTTAATTTATTTTTATTTCCTTAATTTTTAAATATTAATGTTGACATTTGACAGTTGAACTATCGATTTTTCGGAAGTAGTGCTACTTCAAGAAGTGAGAATACGGGCCTATAATTATTTCAGACTTAAGTTATATGTCAAAATAAAAATTAGTAAAATATGACTTTTTATATTTATCTAGTGACCTATACATTTTTCTGGGGGAAAAAATAATCTATTTCAATTTTGGGTCTTTAATATGTTCTTTATGAAACTCATTTCGATATTATAAAGTACTTCTTTATGACATTCAAATATATGTAAAAATTTTTTGGAATAAGGACTAAATAGAAAAAATAATATAAAATGCACGTTTCATAAGACATTTCAGAACACTTGTTCTTTTAGAAAACTCGCGGCAATCCGCTCATTTCTAAGACGCGTACGCTAAAATCATGTACTACTAATGGAACAATTTTGTAAACGAGCATCCTGTATAAGCACACAGTAAAAAATAATGTCCGTGTTAAATTTTTAGTGTACCTTTAATTTTTACACTTAGTGAAGACGATATTTTCACTAATTTAACATCGAAACGTTAAAATAAAATTCAGAAAACGAAAATGTAGAACACGTCATAATAATAATAATTCCGGGTTAAGTAAAAGCAACTTTTGCCGCTGATAAAAATCAGAAACTTTTGAAATAATCATAATAATAAAAGTACAATAGTACATTAACATTTATTGCAGGTAATTAAAACCTTAAAAGGGTTGTCTCCTCATGAAATAATCACGAGATAATCTCATTTCTTGCCAAACTTTCTCTTGTTCTTACACAAAAGATGTAAATTCTCCGTGTGACATGTAGTCGTTGAGCACACCTGATATTTAGAGTTTCGCGCCTTTAATTGCATTAGGAATATCTCGTTGTTGTAGTTGCGTCCGCGTTCCGCGTTTGTTTCTGTTGTCACCAGGGAAGAAGAGCTTTATTTCGTGTTGCGAGATGTCTCCACTGTCGCTCGTGCGTGATTCTTATTGTAGGCGTGCTCTTAATACGTCAAATCGGATTTGCAATGTTTATTTTAGAATTTGTCTCATTTAGCGTGATATCTGTGAAAATATTATTTTGTAATACGTAATTAACGAAAACACAGTCGACAAATATCCGGTGAAACAGAGAATACAACTTCTCTGTAAGATCACGTCAATAATATAATCGAGCATTAGCAAAGCAAGTTCTGCACGTAAAGTAGGTAAATGCGAATTATTTTTTTGCCGATTTCTTTATAAATTTATGAAATGAATTTGATGTATTTTCCAAATATTAAATACCAGGGCTTAGGCGTCGGAATTTCAAAATTGCTTTGGGTGCTCGGATTCCAAGTACAATAAAAAGTATAATAAAAGCTATTTATATGCGTCTTATAGATCATATTACTATCTCAATGCGCATGCTCAGAATGCGCCAATCATATGCTTGGGAGTACAGCGGAAATGGAACCAATGTTATCTTATGGGAAAAATTGTATTTTTAAAGCAAAATATTATTTAAGTATACATAAATGATCGATAATTTTTTTCTTGCAAGTTTCATGTCTTGTTTAACTATTGGATATTTAAGCGCCTATTTACTCTTCTGTCACTGCCAGATAACCTCAAACTAATGTTTTGTTGTGATTCTTTTGAAAACTGCAAAATATATTTTTTAATTATACCTGTTTACTATTGTTGCTTCCCGGATTGTGATTTGAATCCATTAATTAAAAAGGAATATAGTTTCCTATTTTCCTAAGAATAGTAAACAAGAAAAAAAATTAGTATTGCCAACTTTATTGGAAAATTTAAAAAATAGTTTGTCACTTTGGCACGCTTTTTCATTTCATAAATCTGCCGGCAGAGGCGCTATAATAAATAATATGGTCTATTCTCAATCATTCTAGAGTGACTCTCGTAGATACTGGGGTGATCTGGCGATGGCCAACCCACACAATTTTCAGTTTCTGTTTTACTTGTTAATATGGCGCGAGCAGACACGTGATTCGAGCAACCTTGAAATGCTTGGAATCAGCTGATATGTGTGCACATGTCACTTTGACAGGAACAATGTCACTTTGATAAGACCAATGTTTTGACTTATTTTAATTTTGATCTGTTAAATAGTTATTTACATAATCAGTTATGAAATGAGTGATATTGTTTGATGAATATATTTGCCATTATGTGAGTCAAAATTTTATCTAATTCCACTAAAATATAAATAAAAAAATAAATATATTATCATGGCATATTACCCATTTCTGGGTGTGCCAATCTGCTAAAATAATTTAAAAATACATAAAATTCTAGGATTTTCTATGGCAGCTCCACGTCCATATTTCAAAACCAATTTACCAAAGGGTGGCCGTGAAAATAAATAGATTTCATTTTGTAATTTTAATGCTTCTGTCAATGCATGCGTAAATCATTGAAAATGAGTTCTGAATATGTTCTGAATCCCAATCCGATATAGATCTTCCTTCTTATGTAGAGGAATTAAATGTGAGTCAATAATTCATAAATTGATATTAAAAAAAAATCATTATTCATATATTTTGTTTCTTATTATCAGTTGTCTATTGTGTAACATTCTTTACCGGTTGCAGGATATTATTCCATTGTTTACATGTACAAAAGTAGGCTGGTAACTAAGTAATAACTGTATCTGTACGGTAATATTATTACCATACTGACTTGTCAACAACGGTCATTTTAAATACGGTCTACTTTATTCTAAATTAATAAACATGAAGAATAAAGCACATTATTTGAATATTTGTCATATTAGCATGTCAAAATAATTGCTCTGTTAACCATAGCAATCTGAAAGAAGCAATAATGAGAGAATTTCAAAAAATAATATTTTTCAATAATGCTTAATTTTCTGAAACCGATAAACTATTAAACAAACCACGGATGTTATTAATCAAAACAAGCCTTAGATGTCTTAAAATCCTCGCTCTATGAGCTCGGATTTCAAATTTACATCTGCGGAAGTTATGATATGCATAACAATCCTAGGTATGTTAATAGCTATCACGTAACGCAGTTACGTAAAGATTTTTACAAAACTCAATTCGTATCAATTATGTAAAAAGTGACGGAAAAATTATAGTTGTTCACGTTTGTGTCTAAAATTTATTCATTTGTTGCTAATTCTTGTATTAAAAATACTCAAAAATACGTGAATTGTGAGAATGTCGCCGTCAGCTTATATATTCATAAAAATATTCTCTTGTCTAACTATTCGCACTGTTGTGATCAGCCTTGGAACCTGGAACACAAAATAGCAAGACATCCTTGAAAAAACAAACTAAAATAGAGGAACATTGGCTGTCATTCAAAAATATATATATTGAGATGATTTTAGTATATGTAAACTAAATATTAAATATTTAGACTACCTATTCCTCTTAATTAATGCATCGAAACCCGATCGTAGGCGAAACTCAACAATACTTATACGACGGAAGCACAATAGTTATTTGTTTACTAAGGGTTGAACGTTGAAACGTTGAACGTAGCTTAATTAGCCTGGCAATAGTAATTGACACACAAACAAGCTAGGAAAGAGGGTTATTTCATAACGTGTGCAAAAGTTGGAATCGCTTGAGTGTATTAAAACCTCTTTCTAGCAAGTTTTGTACACTATTTTTCTCACGCGCACTATAACCGGTACAATTTATATTTTTAACCTCCAATTAGATGTCCGTGCACGACAGCCGGTGAGGAACATTCCAATAATAAACGAATCGCTGTTACTGCAATCCATTTTTATGATAATCACATTCACGTTGTTTCTACAAATAAGTTTTATTGTATAATGATATTGTATTAGCCACGTATTCAATGACTACGTTTATCTCGGCGTTTGAAGCCGCTTGAATTTAGTAAATCCCTTTTCAATCTTCGAAATAAACGATCGAGATTAATATTTCAAGCCACTTGAAAATGTCAAGTCAATCCTGTAAAATAACAGGCTTGGACTTATGAAGCGGATTGACTTTTATCGAAATAAACAGTGAAGCTCCAAATAATGTAACTAAGCATGCGCACATCTGCAATATGTTGGTGTGTTATTAAATTCATATCATTTGTTGGTTATATGGATTTTACCTCAATTTATAAAAGTCGCAACATATAACTCAGTAAAGTTGACCAAAAGCGTAATATTTGGAGTGATGAAGAAACAAATATTCTTTTAATGTTTTTGACAGAGAAGATAGATTACTACATGACGATTTTTAGATTGTGAGGTTATATATCCACAATGAAAATAGATTATATTCCTCTCCCTGTCTGTCTGCATAATCTAGTATTTAACTATCTTTTTTGGTTGATACGAATTTAAAGATGATTGAAAAAACTCAATCCTATTTTCAATGGTCTGAGATAAACAAATAGGATTTCTCAAGTCATAATATACTTGAAGCCGCTTGAATTGCCGAGATAAACGTAGTCATTGTTTTCTATATTATGTTCGAACAATTCTAACCTCAAATTTAATTTATTGATATTAGTTGAGTGTTAGTAGGATTGTAGGAGAGAAAATTAAAATTTAACTGTAAGTAACTTCAGCAAGTTTGGGAAAATATTTTTTCGTGAATTTTGTATTACGTATAAAAAAATTATTCCAGATACCTGATGATGATTCATATGGAATCGAAACGTAGGAAAGTTAATATTACTATTTAATAAACAATATGTTTACCACGACTGCAGCTCCAATTATTTCTCATCATCCCTCAAATTTAATATCAAATGATGTAAAGTAAAACGGAAGTTTCATACTTTGATATTTAGCGATTTCTCGTAAAAGACAAAGTCAAATTACCGGTCAGTTGGCAACACTTCTGTGCGTTATAATAACACACGAGTGTGTTATATTTCTGATGCATGAACGATTTGTTAATTTTCGCATATATTTTCAATAACATTTTTTCTATACCCATAAAGATTAATCGATATTTAAATTAATGACTCTATTCTGAACAATTCTGCCACTGCAAGTCTTACATCTGTAAATAATGACCAAAACCTCTACGAAAGCTAATACTCTTATGTATAATTTTATATTAATCAACAAAAATAAATGCGCTTGTGTCAGTTTTTTATTGTAGCAGTAATATTATATTCATTATTTTCGATACATATTATCTAGGCATATGTTATGTATTATTTATATTTACCTATTGATATGAAGTGTATAAAATATAATGAAATTTAATTGTAAAAATTAATTTCATATTTTCATTATTAATTTACAATTATTATTTTTGTAACAATTTTTCCTGTCATAAAAGAACAAAGCTTGCCATGAAAATTTTAATAATTGTATTTGTTATTTTTTTGACAGTTTGTGTTGGCATTTATGTTATTTATAAAGTCTTGTATTGTATTGAGCAATACATGAATTATTTCGGTAGTGTGTTCATTTTAAATTTATTGTTAGTGTGTACTGGTTTTTCACATGCCCAGGGAGAACAAGGTAACTGAAATTAAATTCATATTTCATTTCTGACAAACATTGTCAATGTATTTTGTGGTTAGTGGTTACTGTCATCAAAGCATTAATAATATAAAAATTATATTGTTATTTATAAATATCGGCATAGCCAATTTTTATATTTGTATAGCTGAATTTGTAATAATTCCATTGATTAACCAAATACAAACACAGCATAAGTGTAATGATATTTTTCACATAATTTTTTTGTATATCTATATTCACATCATTTCTGGACAGTACCTACCGGTATATATTTGCTTCTTGATGCCTTTATTATACCTTTCCCCTCTTCCCTTAAAACTGTATAAGTTGTTATGTCCTAGCAACATTGCTAAAAATTATAACCAATATAAAGTAATGTAAAGTCTGTCATTTTCATGTTTCATTCACTGTTTTCAATTATTGGTTATTTGCTATAGCAATGATTGTTAACAGTTATAGTATAGTTGCCGTCAAATAAGTTTGGACTGGACTGACTGGAACATGACTGGAAATTTATACATTGTTACCAAATCAGGGGCAATGTTGAAAATGCTAAGTTATGAAGAAGCGGCAACACCACAAGGTAAAGGACAGGGTGCGGAGAAGGGGAAAAGTTGAGCATAAGTCCACATCTATTTGACAACAACTATAGTAACTTATTACAGAATTGGGGTTAATTGTGTATGTCATGACTTGTATTATTTTTTAAAGTATCTACAGTCACAGTCCCGAATGCGATATCGTTTGGAAAAATTAAAATCCCGAATAGGCGTGATTTACCCAATTTCTTTAATACATTTTAATATTATCTAGCCTAACACAAAATTCATTCTTGGAAAACTAAGTTTTGTCCGTTAGGTATAGGTTTTTGTTGTTTTGAGAGAAATATACAAGCTAAATAAGGTGTTCAACAACGGTCCCGCGTTCTGGTTTTCTATTTTTTGCTCAAGTCCCGAACGTTTTTAGCACTAAAACGTCATGATTTAATTTTTCCACTACGCCTCTTCGGGATTTTAATTCTATGAACACAGTCCCGCGTTTGGGACTCTAGCCACGTCCATTATTCTACAAGTTAAATTTCTTCATTACAGTGTAAACGTTAGTGATTTATATATGAACGTGTTTTTAGAGCATTACGACTATATTTTGGAAATGTTTGTTAGGTAATTACTAGCCCTATTCGGTAACTCAGTGGTTAATTTTTAACAAAATTTTCTTCTATACCTAGGTATCTTTTGGAAAACAAAATTGATCCTTGTTTTAGAGTAAGCCCGTAAGAAATACTTTAAAGAAATTATTATACTCGTAATGTGTAGAATTCATTTTACCGTTATATAAAAATATTTCACCATTTGGAAATGATTTGGTAAACAGTACCTATTAGAGATTGAGAAAAATTTTAACAAACAGCTAAAGATTAATGGATTAGACTAAAAAATATTTTCGTTCATGTGTATAGGCTAGAAAATATTATTAAAAATGTGTTAACTAATTACTCTGTTGTGCGTTTCATTGCCTGTGGCACAGAAAAAAATAAATCTCCTAGTGGTTTGTTGGTTCGAAGCCCCTGATAATCCCAACAGATGATGTAGGCTTACTTTTTATGTAACTTTTCGAAATTCGTCAATATTTGTAAATTTGTTACAATAGTTTCGTAGAAAATTTAATAACTTACCTATACATAGATACCTACTGGATGTCTCAAAAAACATTGACATTATTCATTATTGACATTAGCTATTTAACCATGGGCTAACAGTTTTTTTAAAATATTATCTTTCCCGTAAAATAGTATGGGGTGTCTATATACATAGAATATTACATCATGAAATTCAGATTTTTTTATGTAAACATTTTTGAATTTAGCTTTTTCAGTCGAGTAAACTTAATATGCGATTATTACAAAAAATAATAGTTGCTTATCTGTCAAACCAAGTCTTTTTAATAATTGCATACTAGATATATTTATACCGCAATATTAAATTAAGATCACTCAGTTTACCAAAGAGGTAAATTAAAAAAATTTAGCTTGAAAAAATTTTGAATTTTTTGTTCTACAATTCTATGTATAAAGCACTCCATTTTACGGGACATATTACATTCGAGTATATTTCAAAATAGCTATTTATGAGTTTAGGTGCAAAATGGTTGCGTTTTTAGCACTCGACGTAGAGCTTATCGAACGAAGTGAGTTTGACAATACGTCATGTGTGAAAAATACAATTTTTCAACGAATCAGATACAAGGTTAAGATTTTTTTGTAATTCCGTTCAATTTAATTTCTACATTTTGAGCAAAAAATATCGCAGAGTATGGTTGATTTGGTCACTTTTTTGCACTAATATTATAAAGTGACAGGTGAACGCATTAGTTTGAAAAAGGATCTCATTTTGAAATTCAAAATAATAAGCAAAAAGTTGACATGAGACGGAATTACAAAAAAAGAACTGTTTTATTTAAAATGCAAAGTTGTACGTATTGCTTGGGAAAACCGGTATTTGGCACAGAACAGACATAAGATTATTTCAATAATTTTGTGATTGCAAAAAAGTGATCCGTATACCGAGCGCTCTTGTGTTCGGTCGTTTGTAATAAGATTATAATTTTATAGCGCTGTTTTATTTACAGCTCGTATCATAAAAGCGCGATAAGCATACGAGTTTATATCTATGGTTTTATTAATTTTTATATTTGTGAAAAATGTCATTTTAATATTCTCAATTTGCACCGACGTGATATGCAATGAAAATTTTTGCACTTTATCACTTGGAGCTAATCTCAATGGGAACTTATTCAATTCAATTTTTTCGGCCGCCATCTAGAGTTAATAAGAAATTTCACTGGCCATCTAGTGAGCAAAAAAGTAATTAATAAGTAGTTATGTAGTGAGCAAGATTTAGCTTTACAATTCGACATTTATCACCACGTGTTTATTTCCACCTTTTGTTAAACTCATTATTTATTTGTAAACTTGATTTTTTAGTGATTTTCCGAGGATCACTATACTTTAGTACAAAAGATAATTAATAACAGTCACCATAGAAAATAACAAAACTTTGCTGACTAAATAACATATGATGGGATATGGGATCAACGAGAAGAAGTGCTAAAGGGGAGAGCATTTGATCGATTCGACCATGGTATATCACCTCGCTCTTTCTAAATATTTGTTGTCCTTTTCTAAATTGTGTGGAGGGAGGATCACCGCCGATCCGCCGCGATGACGTCAAAATTATAAGTCCCCATTGCAAAGTAATCTGATGTAAATTAGTAGTGTGATAGTAACGTATGGTCCTAAAGTTATAAGAAAATTTTTAGATACTAACTTTTTTAAAACTCTTTTACTTTTTAAACTAATTATTACAAAAATTAACAATAAGTATAAAAATTAATATTTAACATTTAAATTATTGATAATGGACCATTATCTTTAAATGCCCTTAATTTTCTTCTGACTTACCCCATCATCCTCTGGACAACATCTGGATCGATTTCTCGAATCTCTTGGTAAATGCGACGTCGTAGTTGTTCTTCATTTGCAGCTTCCCATCCCTTGTCGTACAATGCTCTGGTCAATATTGACCAAAATTCTTCTTTTGGTCTAGTTTGAGGTACATTGGGAGTATTGTCCAATTTCGGAACAAAGTCTACGTTGTTTTCGTTATACCAGTCTCTAGGTATTCTGGCGTAATGGCATGAAGCTAGATCACGCCAAAATATTATATCGTCATTGGCGTGATGTGTATTTAAAAATTGAAGCAATTTAGAGAGGCATCTATGAATATAAAGTTAAGACTTCTTCTCGAACACGACCAATGTACGGCTGCGAGATATATCCGGCTTCAGAAATGGCACACCGTACTAAAAATTTATCCTCAAATTTCGATTTAGCTTTGAACTTGACATTGTCTGGTGTGTTTTCCATGTTATTAGTATAAAAACCATCGTTTCCTTTCATTTCCGAATGAGAAAGAGTAAAATATTTCTCGTCATTCATTACAATAAGTTTATTGAGAAAATGAATGCGCCTTAAGGCCTTTCTTCTTTTTCGAAACACCACGTCATTTCGAGAAAGTATTCTAAAAACAGTGGTCTTCGAAACATCTAATCTTTTGACTACAGTTCGTTGTGACACTCCAACCTTCTTCACAATCTTTTATTGTCCGATAAATTGTTACCACAGAGATATTGTGCTCGCGATAAACTTCAACAATATGATACTTAGGCATTCGCGCAACAAGATTGTAAATTACTTTACAAATATCTAGCTTATATGAAATTGTGCTGCATTAAATCGAAAAAACTAAACTGGCAAAATGAAAACAAGTTAATTGTGATATTATGTTTCCAGCGACAATTTGATTAAACGTTATTTGGTATATATATATATATATATATATATATATATATATATATATATATATATATATATATATATATATAGTGGACCCCCGGTAATCCGGCCCCTGGCTAATCCGGCACCCCCTGTAATCCGACATGACCCCACCACTAATGTGCTCGACGCGTAGGTATTGATTTGATGATGATTGATTCATAGTATGATTTTTATTCGTAATTTTTGATTATTTTAGTATGTACAGTTATTATTGTTTGTAAGTTCTATAGCATTAATGACGTTAATTTCATAATAAAACGTAAGCTCTCTATTGTGTTGTTTAATTTACTAAATTTGACATACATAATGAAGTATGATTTGTACTTCAGAGTATAACATATAGAATCTTATCACTGGATCTGTAATTTGTCGGATTACAAGGTACTCATTTGTATCCGACAAATTCGATAGTCCGACACTGCCCTGCAAAACGTTTGTCGGATTACCGGGGGTCCACTGTATATATTATATATATATATATATATATATATATATATATATATATATATATATATATATATATTATATATATATATATATATATATATATATATATATATATATATATATATATATATATATATATCGTATGTTGCGCATAACAAGAAAATAGGAATTTAGTTCTTGTGTGTTGACATTTGACAAATAATGTCGACAATGAGAATTGATATAAATTTATCACTTCATATCATACCACAATGGGCCATGGCCATAAAAAATTCATTATTATTCCATTATCAGTGCTTATATTATTGTAATTGTATTCTCATTGTTTCCAATCGTCTACTACAAACGAGTAAAGAACAGCTTAAATGAGTTTTATAATATATTATTAACTCTAATTTGAAACTCTCATATGTAAATAACCACATATGAATGTATGATTAAATAGATTAAAGGAAAAGTTGACCCATGAAACCGCTTGACGTCGTGCAATAAATCGATCCTAATTACTAGAAGAGAAAATGTCGATAAACGGTTTAAAATCAGTAGCCTCAACTAATGACCGGCGACGCAGCGCTGTCGTTGTCGATTCCGCGATGTCAGCCTGACGCCCGGGCACAAATGGCCTATTTTGAAATTTGAAACCCTGTCGTTAGTGGCAAAGCAACGGTCCTAGCGATTATGTACTATTATATGTGTAATGTTCTTCCTGATGTTTTGTTGTACACTTGTGATTAAAGGAAATTATCAGTGTGACTGTGAGCTTCGGTTTCACAGTGGCAAAAGAAATGTAAAACCAGCTTATCATCTAGCTTTAAATTACTCTGTAACAGTCAGTGGGTCGAATTCAGCACTCTTCTTTAACTAAAGAAGCTTATCTAAAAATAACAAAATAAAGAGAGACATATGCATCAATGCATTAATAAGAAAAAGATGCAAGTTGTTTCCATATCTACTAGAGACGGTCACTACACTAGTGAAGAGTGCTGAATTCGGCCCAGTGACATTACCAGCGTCAGAACGCATTAGGCAACTCAGGCATTGCCTAGGGGCGGCAAATTCAGAAGGCCGCAATAATTGGAATTTAAGATATACCTACTACAGCTCGCGTCGATCGTGTCTTCTTAATCTGTATCCACTCATTAGTTTTACGTTTACCGTTTGTTAATACACAACGTTTTCATTTTTAAGATACAGTAATACAGTAAATATTAATAATTGTTATAATAATTTTTTATGTGATTAATCATTCATTAAGGCCGCCACACACTTGAGCGATGCGAAGCACGACGAAGCGAAACAAGTCGAATAGTCAAATTCAGTACCAACGCACATTTACGAGTAGTTCTCAACGAGAAACAGCCGCATTTCTTAATATTTTATAAATGTAATGCAAAAAAGATGGACACATCAGACGAAGAAATTACCATTCACCCCAATTCTGTAACAAAGTTGCTAATTTTTAGCAATATTGCTATAGAAAATAACCAATAATAATTGCAAACACTGAAGAAAGTATAAAAATGACAGGCTTTATATATTTGTTTCTATTGGATAAATTTTCTATCAATGTTATTAAGACTTATCAACTTTCTTACAGAATAGGGGTTGTTTGTGTCATTATTTTATGAAGAAGCAGAAATTTAAAAATCTGATGTGGACACCACACAACTTCCTTGTACGCAAGACCAACATGAAATATAGACTCAATTTAATTAATATTTATTTTTTATTTTTGTACTTTTTTCTCCTAATCCATAGCAAGTTTTATTACAAAAACCAAAAAGCATATAATTGTTAAATTTACATATCTAGCTTATACACAGGGCTATTTAAATAATATTGGTTGTTCTAGACCCGGAATTTAATTCTCTAAAACTATTATTTGAAGCATTTATTTCTAAAATGAAAATAAAACCATTTTATTCAAGAAAAACTTTTAATAACTTCAGGTAATATAGCACTTGCGGTTAGCCTATTTTAACTAAAATCTACTATGTAATTCCCATTGACATAAAAGTCTTAATTATTAAATTTGAAAATTTTTGGATTATATTTTAAAATAGTTTTTCATTAAAATCTATTATAGGCTTCAAGTAAAGTACCACTTCTGGAAATTATGTAATGACCAAAAAAGAAGGTGAACTACTAGACGTCATAATAGTCCTAAATACAAAATTTCAAACTTCTACGGCTTACCGTTTTTGAGTTATGCGAGATACGTACGTACAGACGTCAAGATGAAATTAGTCAATATAGATTCAGGGTTGGCCAAAATAGATATTTCCGTTGAAATCTGAAAATAGAAATTTTTTGCGGTTACAATACTTCCTTTACTATGTACAAGGAAGTAAAAAGACAAGAAGGAAAGGGTGGAGGCTGTGGATTCATCCCATTAACTTGAAAAAAGACAATATTTTTAAACATTGGTTCAAATTCCATCAGTATTGACGTATAGACTATGAAAAGTTTTTAGAACTACTAAAACGTGTGAAATTTATTTCTCTTTCGGCTATTTTCGATTCGTCTTAAGCGTATTCGTTTTCATTAAGTTGCGTATGCACATAATATGTTGAATAAAAAAAATGCTCATCGTCGCGCTTCATGTGCGCAACTGCCTTTATTGTAATCAAATCACAAAAATTTATTTCATTTTGATATCTCTTTTGAACAAATGATTGACAGTTTTTATAATTGAACGACTGAAGAGTTCAATAATGCAGTAAATATTTCTTTCTTCAAGCGTATTATAATATTCATATTATGCTCCTGTACATACACTATAGAAGATGTTCATTGTCTTACTAGTACAAAAATGTTGTTATTGTTGCACTAGTAAAAAAATGTTAGTGTTTTAGTTCACCGCTGGCGGCGGCAGTTGTCACAGCAACACATATTATATTGAAAATTGTTATTTGACAGTTGTGTTGTTTTTGTTTTGTAGTGTACACAGCCAGCTTTGGCTGAAATTACAAACACTACAATCAAAAAATTCCAAAAAAAATGTCAAAAAATTCTTTGAAACACTTCAACAAAAAATAGTATATGTCATTCGGAGTAGAACGCCCTTTTTGTGTTTTACCCAGCTTGCCTAGCCTCGGCCGCAATAGCTGGGTTCAACACAAAAAGGCCGCTTTCTACTCCTAATAACATAATATACTATTTTGTGTTTTTGATATTGCAAAAAGCTAACTTTTCAATTTATTCCTCCTTTGTTTGAGATATATTAGGATCAAAATTGTGTTTATCAAATTTTCGGTATAATACGATAAGTTTCTTATGTCTGTTTCTACTAAAAAATGGTCTCAGAATTAATGAATGTCAAAAAGGAAATGTTATGTATATTTATATATGTCGGAGCCGAATTGTAAAATCTCTTTTTAATTGAATGCGGCCAGATTACGAAATGTTTAAAAACAAAGCATAATATTTAAAAAATATATATTTTGAAACTCAATTGAGGATTAAAATGATAATTGAATGTTTTATTTGAAAAATATGTGAAAAATTCGAGATATTCACTGCAGTTGTGTTCGTAGTTAGTAATTTTTCATTCTATTAAATAGACCATTAAAAATCGCAGCATTTTTTTGCTATAATAATCCGTGCATATTGAGTGTTGTGACGCATGAATTTAAAGTTGCTCAATTGAAAAACACAATTGTGTTAATCGTTCAAAAAGTTTTATCAATCATTAAATTTCATTTTGGTGCTATAAAGCCAGTTTTTGCCAGAAAAATATATTCCGATCAAGGTCCTCTTTGAATTGTATGACGTAAGATTTTAGCTCCGCCTATTCTGTCAAATTAAAAAGTGCCGTTTATTTAGTATTTATGAGGGTACATATGATACTACTGTTATTTTATTATTATAAAAATATATTCTACAATAAAAGCATTGATAGAAAATAATGCTATACGCACGGCTATGAATCTAGGTAATATATCTGAAATCTGAATTAATAAATAAACTTAGGTTACAGCGAAAGTATTAGCAATACAACATCAAATTTAAAAATCAAATTACGCTCTGAAAAAAACAGAAATATATTAACAACAAAATGAAATTTATCAATCTTTTGATATCATACGATTAGTTTTTAATGTCTTTTTCTACTAAAATGGTCTCTGAATTAATGAATGTCAAAAAAGAAAATTTATGTATATTTACATTATATGTCTGAGTCGAATAATTGTAAAATATTTTTTTATAAAACGCGGGCCAGATTGCGAATTCTTCTTTGAATTAGCATTATGTACATTCTGGTTATTCATTAGAGTGGACCTTAAATGGGTCAAGTCGAAAAGTGGTTCCAAATAAATAAATAAAAAATTGAGCAGGCAATGATTGCGCTTAATATTAATGGGAGGAATAATAGCAGGAATACAGTCTAAACTTGTTTATTATTTAGTCTGAGGCCAACGTTTCGCTGCCACTTACAGCTTCATGAGGGTAAAAGACTAAGGCGTTAAAAAATAATAAATAAAAATATATATATTTGTTCAAACATTGTGTTATTTGTTATATATTTATTTTTATTTATTATTCTTAGTCTTTTGCACTGATGAAGCTGTAAGTGGCAGTGAAACGTTGGCCTCAGACTAAATAATAAACTAATCTAGACAGCATTCCTGCTATTATTCCTCCCATCAACATCATCAGTCGTTAATTCTATTTTACACCTTAATATTAATATTTGACCGTGATTAAATGTACTTAATCATTCCACATTTAAATAACATCGGGTTTTGACACATTTTGGAACTATATAAGACGTTTAAAAAATCCACTCTATTGGAATATAGGTGTACTAGAGAGACCCGAAAATATGTGGACAAAATCCCAATCAATATTCTTAAGACAATTGTAGATAGCTTTTTTGGACTTTTGTGCGTTAGTTTAACCATACATATTATAATCAAGAATAATGATTTAACCCTGCTATTGGCTCGGGAAAAATAAAGTTTCAAAATGTGTCAAAACCCAATGTTATTTAAATGGGAAAAATCAAGTGCATTTAGTCACGGTCAAATATTAATATTAAGCGGAATCATTGCCAGCACAATTTTATATATTTGGAACCACTTTAGAAGGCAGCTCGGTTAAAATTCCACTTGACCCCTTTTATGGTCCACATTATTCATATTTATAATTTTTCACGGAAAATTAAATTTATACAAACTTTTAAATTCAGCTCAAATTAATTTGCTATTTCAATATTTTCACATTTCATTTATAATTATTTTTTTAATATACTCATCCATATTTCATTATAAATAAATTCTTTTTGATACAGATTTTAACACAAAATTGATGAAATATATCATCTCATATCTAAATATTTCATGTAAAATGTATGAAGCATAGTGTAACAAGTTAAAATTAATTTTTTTTATGTTAAAAGTCATTATTTTTCAATTTTAATTTTCCGTTATAAATGATATTTGAAATTATAATGATTAAATTTTAATATAAGCTCTATTTAAATGTAAAAATTTTCAATTAATAATGTTTCATTGCGTGGCGCTGCCACCAAATATTTCAATTCATCCTACCGTGATTTGCATTTGTTTCGTGGGGTCATTGCCACTGCTAAATTGTCGTTTAAATCGTCGGGGTTTCTTTTATTTAGTGTTTGCTTTCATTAATCCATTTGATATCGTCGATCTTTGGCTGATCCATCGTACAGTTTTAATTATTGCGTATTGCATGTAGCATGCGATCAGATCACTTTCACGCAACGTTATTCGCCCCTCATCGATTCTTAGACTTTTACACGGCGGTTTTCTTTAAGTCTCAAAACATGTTTAATGCAAAGTAAGAATTAATCCCCTAATTTTGCTTTTATAAATTTATATCCTTCTCAGAGGTAATACAGAACGATCAAGACTAGAAATGTTGTACTTATATTATTTGTCTTTTGTAAAATAAAATTTAATTATTATTACACATTTGTATTTTATTGTTAATAATTATGTCCAGATAAGGAATTGTAAGTATGTAATAACAACTCAGTAATTTAAATTGTCAATTATTAAATTCTTGTTCCTATCTGGCCTTATTTAACTGTGTTAAAAATTTATATATCTACCAACGGTTTTGTGTGCACGAAAAAAAAACAATAGTCTTAAATTAGCAAATATTGTAAATATGTACAGTTAATTTTTTTAAAAGATGTTCGATCAACGTCATCCGTATCGTGAACGAATTAGGAAATTGGCATATACAGTCTGTTCAATAAAACTCGGAGTAGGCTATGAAGAGAGAAACTTAAATCTGATCATTATTCAATTCAAAAGTCAAGATGTCAATTGATCTTGAAATGTAATTTTAAGAAAAAACAATAAAGAAGGATACAGTATCTTGACATTCGCTGTTTTCTAATTTGTGTCCATTTCTAAAATAAGATTCAAGAAGAAAAACTTTGATTCCTTTACTCGTAGATAACATGTTTGACAATATCTCATGTCAAATTGATATTTAATTAAATATTTTTAAATTGACATACGTTTCTTTGTTCATAGCCTACTCCGAGTTATGATTTTTTTTTTGAACACACTGTATTTATCTCTCGCAAGAAGCATGTGCGATAAGAATGGATATAACATGCTTGTCTTTCAAAAATTCATATTGTTTCGTCTAAGTTAGGGCATTCCATTTTAAAACAATTGTCGTTGTTGACAATACTTTCGTGGTAACGTAAGTTTATTTAATAATTCAGATATATTACCTTCATTCATAGTAGTACGAGCAATATTATTTTCTGCCAGTGTCACTGATACTGACACTGTGTCAGTATTTTATTTTTCATATATTTGCTTTTACATTTGGTAATAAACTTACCAGTTGATTCAGTTTTGAATTTTGAATGCTTTTACTGGAATATATATTTTTAAAATAATAAAATAACGGTAGTATCTTAAGCACCCTCATATAAAAACTATAAAACGACACTATTGAATTTGAAAGAACAAAATCTTAATTCATATAATTCGTAGATTACCTTGAACGGACATCTATAAAAAATTACTGTATGTTCGCTAAAAGGAGTAAAAACCATAATAAAAATTGAAGACAATTATTATTGCCCTTTTTTAGTTTAAATCACGAAATACATTATACGAGAGTGGATTAAAAAGTTGGTGGCCTAACATGGAAAGGGCAGCACAAATCGCACAAATATTTTTGTGAGGTTATGTGAACTGTCATTTGGGTAGGGTAGGGTATTCTCTGAGGATTACTAATATTAAAAAATTATTAAAAATATTAGTGTTGATAAGTACACAACAGGGAAAAAACAAAAAATCATAATATAAATTGATTGTTACAAAAGATATAAAGCATTTAAATTTTGCTGATGTACTAGATGACCTTCCAATGGGAGTCCAGTTGAAATCCCTACTTCATGTTCGAAAGTGATAAGACGCCGCATGAACCACTGATAGCACACCGCTGATACTGTACAACTAGTACGTCACTATCACGTGACACAACAAAATGAAATTTTAAGAATTAATATCTCGCTTATTAAATGGAATTTTTACTCGGGTTTTCACAGATACTCATAACTGTTCTTTAAGAAAAATAAATAAAAAAATATGAGAGAATACCCTATTTGACTTAAATAAAATGTTTTGAATTAACGTGTGCATTGATTTTTTTGAATATATAAAAATAGAACACCTTGCAGTGATCAAATACTTACACGATAGGTCTTCACACCGAAGTAATTTTATGATGACATGGCATATAATTTGAGAACATTTGTATCCCTCGGATTTTAACAGATGATAAAAAAACGTGTTTCCAGATATCGTCCGACTTGCTGGTCTTTTGGTTGTTGATCCTGATATGTTTATAGAAAGATTTGTTAGTACCAATGAACCGATGAGACGTGAATTCACCACTATCAGCTTTAATCAAAGAAATAGTTGAAACAGTGGAATTAGTGTAAGAATATGAGACACTGACGTAACGACAGCTGCGCGAAGTTCATGACATGTGCCTAAGCTGAAATGGGACTCTACGTCATGTACACGTTATGATTTCGCGCACCTGTCGTGACGTCAATGTTTCATTTTTATAGTAATTAACGTATCAAGGGCGTTATAAGGACAATAACGCCTGAGGTCAACAGTGTACTTTTCGAGGGCCTCTGGCACGAGATGTGTACGTTGACCGAAGGTATTATTGTTCGTAATATGCTACGGATTACGGATCAGAAAGTTTGAATAAAATTTACGGAGTAGGTAGGCTATGAAGAATGTTTTTATTAAAGTTATTTTACTCTATTATCATTTTTACATTTAGTACTAGAACTAGACGGTAGGTCTAGATTTTTGTCTAAAAACCGTTACAATTTTAAATAAACCACTGGATTAAATCCTAATATTTTCCAGTTCTTATTTAAAAGCGGTTTATATAAATATTCGTAGTTTATGAACCTTGAGATCATTCACAAAAATAAGGTTATGTAGTAGTAAAGAACTCTATTCGTAAGAAATGTCATAGATACAACATGCTCAGAACGGAACATTTAATCTTCATAGAGTCGTCGCAGTGACATGTTGGCATCAGGAATTTCTTACTATGTCAGAATTAAATTTGACTTGCACGCCAGATGCCAAATGCTACTGCATAAGCATTCCAAACGAGAAATGCATTGCAGGTCTTTCACTATTTCTCCTAACGTTCTTTTTAATACTCCTGTAACCTACATTCTCTTTCCGGATTCCACTTTACAATTCAAAATATTTAATAACATCTTTCAAATTCTACTGTTTCCACCATGTTCTCCACTCTTATTCATGATATTTTCTTTTTGTATTTTACTGAACATAATTGAAAAAATTCTATTGTATACTGATATAAATATATTGTACGAGTATTTCTGAATGGATCAATCTGCTTCTATTCGAATATTTCTGTAATGACGATATATAATAATTGTACCATTGAGGGCGAAGAAGAATGTATTGTAAAGCGGAAACTATAATATTGCGCTCAAATTTAATGAAATACGTCTTAAAATTTTACATTTGCATTGAAGTACTTTCGAAACTAAAAATAAATAAATAAATAAATGTAGTAGAACACACATTATTGATCATCATTAATTTCAATATCATGAATTTCTTTATTTAGGGACGGTATTTCCATCTCTGGATAAAGTTCAGGATAACTATCCGTCAGATAAATGATAAAATATCGCATCGAAATAAGAGCATAAATGAGGAAAATTATATTGAATGTCAGTTTTTGATGCGATATTGTTCATTTATCTGACATAAGTTATCCAGCACTTTTTTCGAAGATGCAAATACCGGCCCTCAGTTTTATATTTTTGAAGCTAGGATCACAATTTTCAACAAACAAGTTCATACAAAAGAAGTTGCTGAATAAATGAACGAATTTCAAATTATCTATCGAAGGAACAATTGTCCTCTGGCGTTTATAAGGTATTTAAATCATAGCCTATCAATATTATCTGTTATTCCATAAATTCAGAGAACCAAAAATATCTCAAACAATGAAATCTGATAGTCATCATAATCAGTACCACGGCTGCTTTTGCAGTAAATTTAATTTATCCTATGTAAAAAAGCTTGGACAAAATGCTGCTTAAACTATGTAGACACGAATTTTTACTCGCGCATATGTTACATGTTGTACTCGTACACAAATCGTGTAATGTTAAAATAAAACTTCTGTTTTCTCACTTATAATTTAAATAATGTAAAAATATGAATAGTTATTTAAGTATTAAGGGCAGTAAGCACTTTCAACCGGTTGAGGATGATTATGGAGATAGAGAGGAAGACACAAAAAATTTTAAATAATTTGAATTTTGATATATTAAAAAATTTTGGTTGTCCTCCGTCACCTTTAGGTAAGGAAGGTATTGTCACGTTTTATAATCTCTGAAATAAGATTTTACTATTTTTACGAGGATGTCTGTATAATATAATATATAATTCTTTCGTATTCCCTTTCTTTACATCCGTGTGGAGATGATTAGATTTTGGTCAACCGGAAGTACCCTCATTTTAAGAATTTAACAGTTTTTCTTGAAAAAACACTGTTAAATATCATTTTTCCAAATTTAATGTATCATACACTACGTTTATATGCATTTTTGAAAATGGTTTCAGTTTTCAGTCAAAATTACGTGAAACTGTTTACATACAGTTTTCAAAACAAGTTTAAAAATTGATTTGAAAACAATTTCGACGCATGCGCATTTAGCTGCTGTAAGTGACAGATCCTCTTCACTCCATATACTTCGTTTTGCCATTATTCCAGTTATTCTTTATACTCCGTACCAATATGCACTTAAACTACACAATTGTCAGTTTATTTGTAGATTAGTAACACAAAGCGGCAGAAACGTTATGCTCTGTACGCATGCGCAGTATTGAAACTGAATTTTAAGTGTTTACATGAGTAGTTTTGAAACTAGTTTTCAAGTCAAACCCATGAATTTTAGTTTTGGTTTGAGACAACTCAAAACCGTTTTGACACTGTATACATGGCGTTTTCAAAATTAAAAACGTTTTGAAAACGGTTTCAAAACTTCATATATACTCAGTAATAAATATTAAAGAATATTTTATTCTCTACAAGATTTGAATTTTATACTTCATATTCATTGGATATAGAGTTAAAAGATTATAAAGAAATTAAATTTCATAAAGCAGCTAGCCATGGAAACCACTACTATATTAAGAAAATGCTGATTGAAAGGTGTCAGTGTCAAGTGCAATTGACATGTTTGTGTTATAATTTTACTGAAAATATAGATTCTCTTGGGTACATGAAACTTTCTGTATGGAATTTGTACAAAATACATAGAAATGACAGAAGGTAATGTACTTGAAATATGGAATCGTGCAATAAACTTTCTGTATGGAATTTTTACAAATTATATGGAACTGACGGAAGGTGTGCTGGCCACATCAGATTTTTTAAAGTAAGCTTTGATCAGTGTTTTTATTTACTTACCGATCAGTAATTCGTAAATAAAGCCTGCTGCCTTGGAAATTATATCGGTAAACATTAAAAAACCCCAATTGTGTAAAAAATTAAATAAATAAATAAATAAATATATCATCACGGCTTATTACCCATTGCTGGGTGTGCCAATCTGCTTTGTACACAGATATCGGTAATGATGAAATATTTGCACCGTGCGGGCGCTTACCAGGCGTCACCTCACGGGCACTCATTGCTGGCGTGGAGAGTGCACCACAGGGGTCAATTTTGTGCCATTTAAAATTGGTAAATATTTGGCGTCGGTCGGGATCGAACCCGGTTCCCCAGATTCGCGACCTGACACTCAGGCACGCGACCACGAGACCGGTAAAAAATTACGCTAATTTATTTCGCAGTAGTAAATGAATACGAATTCTGTATAAACAACACAAGCCAAAATATTTTGCTGGTATACTAATACGTATTTTTTCTTTTGTTGTAGGAGCGTCGGACGACGTCCGTGCCGAGGTGGGCGGGTCGGTTTCTTTACCATGCCGGGTGGACACTGCACAGTGCGGGGAACTCCACAGCGTCAAGTGGTACCGTGACAACCAGCGCGTCTACGTCTTCAGCCACGTGGCCAACATCCGTAGGCCGGAGGGAGATGGATCCGAACGGTGAGTCAATATATTTATTTTTTGCTATTGGACCCGCAGAATCTGTTGGAGGCGCACTTGTCATGGTGGCCCGTAGGACACGATAGATTTGTTTTCATATTGAATGACCCAAAATATTGTTAACAGTTCAAATCAACACGATTTTTAAGTTTGCTCAGTCGAATCCTTTATCAAGAAACATAGTTGAGGGGCAACGAGTCATAAAGTCGTGATTAATTAACTACTTGTGGTGTAACTAGACCTACGACAACTATGACTTAAAACCACCTTGGTACTGCGGTCTGAAGGAATAAATAAATATTTGTAAAATCAATGAAACTAAATTTAATTTATAAATACTGTTAATAATTGTCTTAAAACTACATACCTGCAAAATTGTATTATAATTTTTCTTTGTGAAATACAAGGAGCAGTAGCAGTCTAAGTTATTTATTAGATAAGAGCTTTCCCATTTCCATATGTTCAGTCGATCAAGTTTTTATTATTAGAAAAAAATTATGGAATATTCTTGAATTTTTGTTATACTCGTACACCTATTAATACGGCACTTTTTGATATGTTCAATAATGTTCATGTTTTTAAATTTGCTTATTTTTCGCTTGGTAAGGGAGGTATAGAGATCGTGCTAAAAATGGCATATCGAGATTTTGGTAAATGACCACGTTTTAAGGTCCCTAGAATTCAATTTTAACATTTTCACGATGATGTCTGTGTGTATGTGTGTGTGGATCCTCCACTCTAACTCTAATACTATCATTCAGAAAATTTTGAAACCTTGTATTTCGAACTTTCCTGTACTGGAAAGAGCCCATTAGATTTTGGTGTAAATCGGATAACCGGAAATGGCACTTTACTAGAAGCTCAAAATAGTTTTTCTTCGAAAAATACCTTTAAATGTTATTTTTTCGACAATAATGTTTATAAAAATTAAAGATTATTAAATTTCCTACAGATTTGCATTAATACTTTTTCTATATATTTTATGGATAAATTTATAAAATTATCTATAATTTTAATCGCTTTACACAAACAAAACTCCTTGGTTGCGCAGTTATTCAAATGTATGTAACTGACAGATGTATGTCAATGTCAAAGAACTGATCATTTCAAATTAATAATAGAAACGTTTTAAAAAGAAAAAAGTAAATAGAACAATAAGAAAGGAAATTATTACAGCATATGTAAATATGTAGGTATGTATGTATTTATTTTAATAAATATTAACGATTCGCAAAAAAGTTCAAGCTAATTCTCCTTTTTGGATTAGTGAATTCTATTTTATCCCGGTATTTAAAATTTAATCTTCATTTTATTATCAAAAAAGCTAGTTACTTGGATTAGATTAGACTAGATTAAGAAATAAATTTGCCATAATTAGAGTAAAATTCGCTAATCCAAAAATAAGGATTTGCTTAATCTTTTTTGTCACTTGGGCGGTACATGGCGGGAGGTATTGTGTTAGCCACACCAGATTTTTTGTTAAATGAAACGATGTTTCTTGACATTATATATTTGACACGTCCTACTGGCCGCCATTGATTTAGTTTCCTAAAATTCCGGTAATGTCGCATGCTATTCTTCGGGTCCCAATACTTCAGTAATTTAAAACATTACATGAATAACAAAAGAATAGTTAAAATGACGACTACAGGGAGAGCTTCTCTGAAATATTTGGACCTAGGTTAACTACAGTGTCCAGGGCATAAAATAAGACGATATAACTAAACTTAACTATATCCGAAAGAGACAGTTTAGCTAGTAGCCTACTTCAAAGTTCTTCTGAAAATAATTTTGATTATAATAACATGACGCTTTATTGTATGTGAATGAAATTTGTTAAGACACTCTATGTTGGTATAAGTCATCTTTTAAAATGATATTTGTTATTCTTAGTGAACCACTAGTATGAAACTCAGGTGTCACTACTATGATTATAATATCCTTCTTTACTAAGCTATGTAACTCGGAAAATTGTATATAAAGTCTGGTTCATGTAAGCTGTAAACTTAAGACTTTACCTTAGCATTAGCATTATGACTGCATGAAACTTTACATTACATTGCCTGGTACATGTTCTTCTTAGGACCAACCAATAAGAGTAGGCCAGTAAAGTCATTTTTTCTAACAGCGACACGTCATTAATGTTGACATACAAGGACATATAAAATACAGATATGGATAGCGATACAGACGTTTTCGTATTTTTAACAATTTTTATAAGTATAATTGTTTTGGCAAATAAATTTAAGAAAAGAAAGAAAAGGCGTTGGGGAGTCCGACCTATGTGACAGAATTTTTTAAAACGTCAAACGTCAAATTCAAAGACTTGAATATCGCCAGCAGCAAGCTTATGATTGGTCGGCATTAGCATTATCACTTAAAAATTTAGAAATTGGCGTATTCTAGAGTTACGGCATAATGCTAAGGTTAAGGTTACAGCTACATATACCGTAGCATGCATTTGTCTATACTTGAATTATTAATGCAAAGTCATAATGCTAATGATAATGTACTTTCCGATACATACATGTATGTTTCCATGGCGATCTTCGTAATTTGTGATATTTGTTATGATTTAGACAGAAAAATAAAATCTGAGTGTCTGCGCCATGTAATTTTTTTAAATAAATTTAATTTAGCAATTGTTTATTGGGCTTTACATTTATATATTAAATTGAATCTACGCTATTCCAATTACTAATATTGTTAATGTTCAATTTAAAAAATTAAAGTTCTAGTAAATATTAATTACAAATTTAACGGGAAATACAGTTTCAATAATTTATTAAAATATTTAATATGAACATATTACAAACAAAAGAGTTTTATCAACATTTAATTATGAAATTATACAAAGTCACAGTTGTTTATGAAATTTCAGATACAGCATATACTGTTAAAAAAATGAAATTTCAATATAATAATGAACTACATAATTCTACATATCATACAACTGGAAATCCAATTATAAGTTAAAATTAAATACACAATATACAAATACATAATACTAATTTATATATTCATTTATTAACTGTTAATAAATTTATAATCAACAGTGTATCAATTTAAATAATTAAAATATCCATTTCAATGGGTAAAAATGTATAAATCCTATCATGGATAACATTTACATTCGATGTGGGTCATAATTTATAGCGTGATGGAAAATTTTGCAACTGGGAAACAGAATAAAAGGAAATGGATAGATAAAGTTTCCCATTTTGATGTAGTATGAAGACTTTATATATATATTTCTGGATGTGAAGTGTATGCGGACATATTTCCTTTAGATGTCGCGTAGTTTCAGTGAAGATAAAATGTCTAAAGTGTTGAGATATATTTCTTCATGTTTTCCTACAAAAACTTTACAACTCGTATCGGAATGTATTGAGATCGAAGCGAGATAAATTGTCTACGATTTCAGATACTTTATGAGATTATTTACAGTTACCATGTTTCCGCTAACATAATCAACTCTTTTCCAACACCGTATCTTCTTCCTTCAGAAGTTAGGAGACTCCTTTCTAAAATACTCTTTACTGTATACCGCATCATAACCTTATTTCTTTATATGAGTCCTTTAAACTTTCTACCCTACAAAATAAATCAAAATTTTATAGGGTGGTGGAACAGTGACTTCTATTATCTAATAAAAAGAATATTGAAATTCAGATTTATAATTCAATTGGTAAGGAAGGTATTGGCTCGAATTCATTGCCATTTCGAAGATATCATTGTGTCTTAATTGGTTCCGATTTCTTAGGTATAAATGAACGTCCAATTAATGATTTAATAATTAGTCCATTGTGAACAATTGTCTTTGGTTATGTACGCAAAGTGTGCTCAATTAAATAGGTCACTTAAATTCAGAATATATACGCTAGATTCATAATTTCGTACAACCGAAAACAAAGTTGTCAGTTTTTGTTGAAATTTTTCATAAATTTGAAAATATACTTCTTTCTTTTACATTTGAAAATTACAATATAATTACTTACCTACATTTAGCGTGATATATGTTCATTCAAGTTACTATTAACGATTTAATTCTAAAATTTGTAAAACATATTGCATATTCACAAATTGATAGGTCACCAAAACAGTAATACCAATTTTTAACCATAATAGTCCATACTTTTTACTGGTCTGGGCCGATAACTGGCCCGGATTACCCATAAGGCCAACCTAGGCCATGGCCTAGGGCGCAAGCATGTAGGGGGCGCACATCAGTAGTTGAAAAAATGGGAAACGGGAGAGAGAGAATAAGTTCCTGCAGTTACCAGACGACGTAAACTGTCACATTTGCTTTAATTATAAAAAATCAGTATAATACAGTGATTGGATTATTGTTTACATACGTTTCATTCGAGAGATAGACAAGCAAAATAAAAATTGTAATTTTTAGCTACTTATAAAAACATGATAATTGTATCTATGATCACTGAAAATCTGTTAAACCACGAGTCTAACTTTGGAAAACGAGCCGCTTCGCGGTGAGTTTTACAAAAGAGGAGTGTTATCACAGGTCTTATGAAACAAGTTTTTATACTATTTTTTTTATTGGGGTAATTTTATAATTATATTAGATTTTTAATAAATGCGACAACAGTGCGTTCAGAGATCTACTTAACGACATGTTTTCAGTGCGTTTATGGACTCATAAAGACACCAAAATAGAAATCATAATTAAAACTTTGTCAGATGTCACCATTGTCAGAAACGTCAAATAAGTTAACTTACGTTATGACCAGGTTGTGACAGATAACACGTCAGGCATTTATATATTTTTTGTTCAATTCCATGGATGTCGATATTTTCAACGTATAATTTTCATAATTTATTTCTGTCGGTACAAAGCATGTAAAGGTAATTCTGTGTATTGATTTACATGTAGAATTTTATGCCCTAAAACTATTGTTTGACGCGTTTTTGCTTAAAATAATTAGGCGAGCAGGAAATTGCAAAAAACTAATTTCCCATGTTAATCTCTTATGTACACTTTTAAGATACACACGGTATATGTATGTATACGAGTATATTTAATATTTGTACTAAAATGGTACAACTTGTGAAATCTCATTCTTTTACAACGTAGTAAATAACAAAAAGCTATATTATGTCGTCTCTACTTCAGTCAACTTATTATGATATACTCGTATAAGCACGTATAGCCAATATCAAATTTGATTTACATTTACGTTATCTCTCTCAGGAGGTACACAATAAAATTTATGTACTCTGAAGTAGATTTCCCATTTTATTTAAAAATGATACGATATAATACTGCTTCATCACAACAAAACATTTTATGCTGGATCATAAAAGTTTTGCTTAGTGTGTGTCTGTTTAAAGCGATCAGAAATTACATTTTTATCTGCGATCAGAAGTACTAAGCAGTGTTCTCGCTCCGATGTATTGCTATTGCTGATGTTACTACCGTGCTTTAAAATATCGTTATTTTAGTTAACTGCAGTCTCGCGTCTCGAATACAAGGTGTTATGAAATATGCATTTGCATTACCATAAATACTGGAGTTTACACTTTGATTTTGCCGTTGGGAAATTGAAATTTCATACTCGAGTAGTTTTTGTGCTTCAACACTTCAAATACACTACAGTGAATATATTAATATTTGACTCGTTGATTTGAATACCAACTTTGTGAAATGCGAATTATATGCCATATCTTACTGATTTCATTTGATTCTAACCCAGAATGTATTAACACTGTTATAAACGAAACTTCATGTGCAACTTATATTGCAAATGTTTTAGCCTTGAGCCTTGAAACATGACACATTATTATATTATTTAATCCTAATTATTTATTAGCAATTCTCTGAGTTACCGAATTTATTCAGGGGCGGACTACGACTTTTGCTTGACTCCTATTTACTGGGGTAAGTAGGTAGTTGAAATAAATGGGAAGTATTCAGTTGTAAATATCTTATAATAAGAATGAAATATGATAATTTTATCTAACTTAACTTAAACTAACCTAATCTGAACTAAATATTCATTTAATAATAATAATAATAATAATAATAATAATAATAATAATAATAATAATAATAATAATAATAATAATAATAATAATAATAATAATAACAATAATAATAATAATAATAATAATAATAATATATAATAAATATATTATTATTATTATTATTATTATTTATATTATTATTAAAAGAATATTTTGTTCAGATTAGGTTAGATTAAGTAACGTAAGTTAGGTAAAATTATCATATTTCATAATAATAAAATTTCACAATGTTCTGTTACGTAAGGACTATAAACTCTCTCATTTATAAAATATTTTTACTGATTGACGATTTATATTGAAAAATGTAATATTAATGTAAAAAAATTTGATGTGGCCAGCACATGACCTCTCGCCAATTCCATGTTGAAAATATATATAATATACTTTTCACGAAAATCTGTTTAGAACTTCAAGTAAAGTATCACTTCCGATTTATCAATTTTAACCAAAATAATATGTTGCTCCCCTTCATACAAAAGTCTTCAATACTAAATTTAAAAAGGTTTGGAATATATCATTATCACGAAAATCTGTTCAGAGCATCGAGTAAAGTATCACTTCCGGTTTATCAATTTTACTAAAAGTTTAATATGTTGTTCCCCTTTATATAAATGTCTTAAACACCAAATTTTAAAAGTATTGGAATATATCGTAATATATGTTTACACGAAAATCTGTTCAGAGCTTCAAGTAAAGTATCACTTCCGGTTTATTAATTCTACTCAAAATCTAATATTTTGTTCCTTTTTATATTAAAATCTTGAATATTAGAATATATTTTTCACAAAAATCAGTATCACTTCCGGTTTATTAATTTTAGCCAAAAACTAATATATTGTTTCCCTCTTATATATGTCTTAAATACTTAATTTAAAAAGTTTTGAAATATATCATAATATATTATCACGAAAATCTGTTTAGTGCTTCAAAGTATAATTTCCGGTTTAACAATTAAAGCTAAAATTAATACGCTATTTTCTTTGATATAAAATTCTTTAATACTAAAATTGAAAAGTTTTGGATTTTATTTTAATATGGTTTTTCATTAAAAACAGTTATGGGCTTCAAGTAAAGTATCACTCCCGGTTGCCCAATTTTACCCAAAATCTAATCAACTCTTTATATGAATGCAGAAAGCTGAAATACGGAAAACAAATTTTTGGAGGTTTGTTATAAGTGTTATCGTGGACCGATAACATTGCCTCTCTTACCTTTGGTATGGCGAGAGGTAAAAAAATACTGACCAAATAAATAGTACTTTTATTTTTGTCGGGCATTCTTGTAACCTGCATTTTTTGCTGTTTTGAACATATAATTTTTCATGTATTGGTTAGCACACCTAATATTAATTTTATAATAATTATTTCATATTTTTAGGGCTTTTTTATAATCAGGCGCACTTTAAAACTTTAATTGAAATTACTTTAAGGCTTTATTTTTATTTTAAGGTAATACCACAGTGCTAGCTAAAGTGCTAACGTTGAATTATGAAATCGAATACAACTTTAATTTTAATTTAATGTGTTAAAGTGAAGTTAAATTGAAGTTAAAGTTTATTAAACGGCCCTAAATGTTATTTCCATCATTCTTGATATCATTTTGCATAGGGTTGCTCTGTAAAAATAAATTTTAATGATTTCGGTAATGGTTCGGCAATAAAATAAAATATCTCTGATAGAGGCAGTGACAGTTATTTTATTGCCGAATAACTGTTATTAAAATAATACTTAAACAATCAAGCATATAAAACTTTGTATCTTATAAGAGTAAACTGCAAATCTTAAGTGGTTTACACATTGCTCGTTCTCGGTATCGAAAATTGAAATCCTGCTTTCTTGGCTGGTCGTGCATCTCACATCGCTTTATGCGTCCCTGTTATCGTCAGCTAAGGATACCAACCCCGGGCCTCTGCTTGACTCGCAGACAGAACTGCAACAATATCGGCTTTTCTGCTCATGCACATGCACTTGCTCAGATCCGCAGAGACGCGCTCGCAGACACAAGGTCGTGCGCGACGGAGCGTGAGAATCGCAGATTTTACTAATCGGAGATAAACTTGTGTACTCTGTTGAGCAAGGCCGTAAAATAGGGATGATGGAGATTGTTACATTGTATTTAACTGTTGTTTTGAATGTTGTAACTATATCCGTAGTTCTACAATCATCGTTATGCTAGACATTAACTTCTTTACATATTATCAACTATTGTAAATTGCAAAACTAAGCATAGTCACTTTAATGCAAGGCAGCATGCGGAAATTCAAAAGGGCGACAAAAATAAAATTTATATTGCAGTCCTCGTCGGTCTTCTACATCCCTTTCACATCAGTTGGTCCACGCCCACCCCCTTTAATATTATTTTATTTAGTTAATTTATGATACTAATAATAACAAACATAAATTATCGCCAATTTTTATTAATATTAGGGACATTTTGTTTCCTAATGACACGTAGCAAGATATGTCTAAAATATTTTGTTTTAATATAAAATGATATAATACTTAGATACTTTTACAAAAAATGGGGTATTCAATTATTGCAAATAAATAGAAAACTCCAATAATAATTACAAGGTAGCATAATTTTAGTGATGCACGCGAGGCGAAACGAGACTAGAAATATAAACTATCGATCTCGTCTCGTTTTCGGATCTGTAACCTCGATCTCGCTCTCGTTCTCGCACATTTTTTGGGTCTAATCTCGTTCTCGCACGAGTGTCTCGCTATAAAATAAGCGCATGCGCACTACGTATGTAGGTAACTGTTTAACTACAAGAGAAAATTTCGCTCCAATAGCACAGTCTTCCATGTATTTGCAATCGTATAACTATAATAAAGAGAAGAAACACTAAATTCTGGTTACCAAATTATTTCAATACGAACATAATGTTTATTCGGTTACGATCACCACAAAATATGATAATTTACCTCTAAAATATCCAATTTATCATCAAATTGTGATCTGTAAACTATTTCAATACGAACATCTGTTAACACATTCTGTCTGTCATCAGTAAAACGAATTAAACATTAAAATATTATTTTTTTGTAACTAAAAGTACCTTTTCATTAAATATATGCCACCATTTAAGCAAGATTAAGTCATAAAAAACCGCTACACTGGTAACCCGCCGCAACCAATCACTCCGCTTTTCTCCCTGCTGGCTCCCATCGACGCTTAATATAACATCCTTTACTTTTCAGGGGCGACAATAGTTTTATTATTATTGGATGCAATACCGATTTTGTCTTTATTTTTGCATATCCTCGCTCTGGGAACGAAACTAATCGAATCGACTCTAGATAGACTCAAAAAATATAGTGAATTCATATAATTTTCACATTTACGTGTTCTATGCATAATTAGCGTTGACTCCACTCCTCGTACGGTGAATTTTTCATTGAATTTATGAATCAAAGCTATAAAGTTACAAATACTTTTTATTGCGAGACTCTCGCGAGAATCTCGCGACATTTCTCGCTTTTCGCAGTTGTTATATCGATCTCGCCTCGAATTTTAAACTGCAATCTTGCTCTCGTTCTCGTCTCGCATAATGCAACGAGACGAGACGAGATGCGAGAGTACTCCCGCCTCGTCGTGCATCACTACATAATTTAAAATAATAATTTTAGTAAAAATGCTTAATTAATGTAAACACAACGTCATAGTCTCTAATCAGTTACTCTTGTTATCGTAAAATGTCGGACGAATTCGGGCGAACTCGGGCGAACTAGACCTACTATTCTTTTTTTTGTTTGAATTCCAATTAAGAACTATAGCAACACTATTGTCATGCACTTGTCATTCTAATGACATTCTCAAAATGTTTCATGAAATAGATCGAAATAGGTACTTAATATTTATTTTACGGATACGCTAATACGTACGGGGTGATTCATTGGTCTATTCTTTTTTAATAACTCGATTATTTTAAATATTATGGAAAAAAAATCAAACGAACTTAATTTTGTATTAAAATGTCTATAAGTCTGCAGTATATGTTTTTCTACAGGGTGTTTCATTTTTTTTTCAAACAATTAATAAACAAAACTAATATTCATTGCTGTCGTGGAAAATGCGCCACCGATATTAGGATAAAAGCGTTATAGTAATTGACACCTTAAGAGTTTATATTTATTTTCAAATATATTTCACATTATAACTTTTATACTGCTTGAAAATTGGAAATAATTTTAGTCAAGTTGAAAATTCAGTTTTGTTAGTACGTTTCATAGGATATAAATACAATTACAAATTTTTAAATATTCGGTTTATACTGGGTAGTTTTTATCCTACGTATACATTGTTATTTAACGGTTTAATGTTTTATGAATTTATCTATTATACTAAAATCTATGCAGTAAATATGCGTTTTCATTACTTGTGTAGATGTAATATTAATGCGAGTGTTATGCCTATTTTGTAATGTTTATAATTTTTAGATATTTAAGCCAAGTTTCCAGCCTAATCTGCGAATTTCTAATAGTATTTGAATTATTATATTTACATACATTAATGTTTCAGGAACACAAGATTAAAAATTATTATGTCTCTTGTTTAAATGAAATTTGAAATAGTATTAATAGCATTGCTCTTAGTTTTTGAAGCACTTTTAGAAAAATATTTTGAGAAAACTGAAGTCGAGAGTCTTGTCGAGACTTCAAGACTTTCTCGACAAAACTCGGTACTGGTCTAGTCTCGTTTTGACTTTCTAGTCGAGACCAAAATGATGGTCTTGTCTCGACAACACCAAGACGAGACGAGACTGGTCTTGGTCTTGTGGTAACACTAACTGAAAACCTCTGAATTCTGTAAAATGATTTTTTGATCATATTGTATGCGCTGCTTTATCTGCTACCGACAATATTTGTATAATGAAAAGTTTAATTTGAAATAATTGATAATAAAAAATTTGCATTTTATTGGCCTTTTAGTCTAGTTAATTACGTATTTTTGGAAAATGTATATTTTCCAGTGAATTGTTGATTAATGATTCCACTGAATTAAAGTAATAATGATGTTGTTTGATATCAACTACTACTACTATGTACACTTTTAAGTAAATTAGTTTTTGAATGAATAGTTTCATGCTACTCAACGTATATTAAACGCAAATTAAACTTCAATAAGAAATATACTCGTTGTTTATTTTGGTTGTGGTTCGGTTTCTCATTCAGTATAAAATTGAAGGCTATTGAGAAAGATATTAGTTTAAAAATGCATTGAATAGATGTGCTGTCTAAATGATTTATGGGATTTTAATGAAGTTTCAAACTGCAACCACCAATACACTCTAGTGTAAAATTCGTCTATACCAAGTTTCTTATTAAATATTAAATCCAAGTAGTTCCGTTTCACACTTTGTTCGCTAAAACATTTATAAAGACTTTCCTGTAGCTGTGCTGTACTCTTTTTGCTTTCGATTTGATTTCAGACGTATTTGCTACCCTAACTAGAAACTTTTACATTAATTAATAAATAATACTGAGTAGTTGGTCCTGGTGAAGTGAAATATTTAATACTTTTTACTATTGAATGAACTCGGATGAATTTAATTGACTATTATTCGTAATGATTGATTTGTACGCATATACATACTACATACTGTATTCTACCAATTTAATTTGATATGATTTCTTAGTTAAAGCTGTTTTTTTTTTAATTGCTGGGAAAACGAATTCTCGCAGGAGGTTTGTACAATATCTCTTGAACGAACAAATTTATTAACAGTAACAAATTAATTGAGATATATGTCAATTTGCATAGTTTGTGATAATTTGAATATGAGGTTATGTTTTATTTAGACAACAAACGATGCATTACAAGTTGAACTCAGCACAGCTGAACCTGGGTTTAGTTAAGTGTAAGATAAATCGATGTTTGTACAACCGGGCCTACATTCGATAAACTTCAAAATATTTTATCACACAAAGGAGGTACCTACGATAACTATTTACGTCATTAGGCCGGTAGCTAAGCATTTACGGGCGAGACATGTGAACTAGCTAGAGTACCTTTATAACCAGGGTATGGCCATGGGCCAAGATAACCGCCATTGTCGGTAATTTATTTCCCTATTTATTTGTAATAAATGTGATATTATATTATAAAAGAATATTATATTATCACACTGTGAATTTATAAAGGTAATAAAAATTAATTAATTTAAGAGATACACAATTATTATTAAGACATACATTTAGAGGTTATGTAGAATATATGACATGGGTTGTTATTATCACATCTAATTTAATATCTGTAGTTCTTATTTACATAATAATTGTATATTCTAAACTCACCTTTTAAAAATTTAAATGATTGTGCTTAATATTGGTAATTTATAGTTGTTTTCAATATGTCAGTAATCGTGGTGGGTATCTTAACAAACTACACAAGTAAATAAAATAAAATATATTACTTACACTTTAAATACATATTAAAATGATAATTAAATGTGTTTTTCATTAAAATAAAACAAATAGCTACAAAAATACGTAATAATTTGCGCAAGAACAACACATATAACAGACGGGTCGGTAATGGCGGACGAAACGTGAGCCACGCCATGGCCATACCCTGGTTATAAAGGCACCCTAGAACTAGCGAGACTGTGATGCAACTACCGGCCGTTTGTATTTAGAATAATTATTATTTAATCAAAAGCGTCGTGTTTGTTTTGAATAAGTTTTCTGTGCTGCGTTTATTAAACGCATTTTTTATCTAATTTACAATTTACAAATTATGTAGGTAATAATAGTCAATTTTGAAATACCTACCGGACGTCGTCAAGATCGTTACTATACAGGGTTTTCGGATTTCGAAGGCCGCCATTGGGATCTCGGAAACTATAAGAGATACGACTTCGGTTAAATGGGACATGTGGTGCTCTTTTGGGGGGCCAACTTAGATGTGCTTTTGTTTTGACAAAAATTTTCATACGTTACTAGAAAATAGCGGAAAACTGAATTTGGTCGATATTTTCATTTTCAAATTACGTCTGAACTATCAGTAATCGAGAAAAATGTTTCAAATAAAAAGGCAGATATTTTATTGTCTATCCAGTGGCGTACGAAAATAATTTTTCCATCAGCAAATTTTCGAGATATATACCTCTTTCTTTTCTTTAAATTGGTATAAGGGTTTTTGTTTTAAATAATTTTTTAGATCATACCTGGTATACCTACTGTGAAATTGAAAATGTAGATTGAAAATTAAATTATGAAACAGGTTGTTATAAAATAAGTTATTTAAGTAAAATAAAATACTGTTTAAAAAACTAATGAAATTACTGACAAAAAATTTAAAAAAAATCGCCCTAAATTTTGCAATTTAAGGTAAGGGTTTAAAATTAATAGTAAAGAAATTAACCTTTTGTTCTTATTTTTTCAATTACCAATTTAGAAGTAAGTTTTTAGATTACAAAATTCAAAGTTTTTGCAATATGTATAACTCTGCATTGATTTCAGTAGGAAATGTATTTATCTAGTTTCCAATTTACACTTGCACAACATGCACGTTGTACAACGACTACAATTGAATTGGTTAGAGTTGAAGGTTGATAAAGAGCACATACACAGAATAGGTACATGCAAGTTGTATGTTCTATCTTTGTAGAAAGATCATGGTACATACACTGTTCTGTGCAGAGTAGAATTAAGATTAAGAAGTAGTCCTTCGACTAGGTAAATCATTCTGGGTGCAGGTAAAGGATACAGCCTCCATCCTCGGTAGGTTTATCTGTTCTCACCTCGTGAGATCACGACATATTTCTCCGGATTACTGGGGGGACACGCACAGTATTTCATAGGGCGCATACCAGCGTATTTCACTAACCTGTCACGTGGAGTTAGCAGCGCTGCTGTGCCGAACAAAAGAACGCCGTGCTGTATTCGCCTCTACCTCTCCTCTGCACTTTTTATTCTTCGCCTCTCCATTAGCGTTATTAAATGCTTTAATACGTCGCCTTGTTTATTAAACTAATGCGTGCCCGTGCCCGATGGAGTGAGATGAATGATCCAATGGCGGTTGTTTTTTGGCTTTTTGTTCCGATGTCACGGCTTTCTTTATCATCAGATGGTTTTGATTTCTGTTAAATGTAGCATTCATTCGACTGAAAAACAAGCTAGCTAAAGATTCCTGGTCTTTGTTATACGTCTAAACAATGATTCCACGCACACAATATCTCGGAATATCTCATATTACAAAACAACTAAAGCCTATTTTTATCTCTGGAGCCATGTTAATGTAGAAATGATAGTAATAATATCCTTCCTAGGGTTGTATTTCCAAAGCATATAGACTAGTGCTTTAGTAAAAAGAATTGTTGAAAGTCATCTTTATTGTAGCAACTCTATTATAAAGAAGTGTCCTAGGCAACACCTTGACTGAATATAGCAATATGAAGTATACCTTGTTCGAAGATATTTCGTTATGGCCCTCTCAGCGGGTTTATTGTTAGGGATTTAAGCTTGATTTATAGGGGTGGAAGGACAGGTATGTATTCAATATTTCCCAATTTAATTTTATTTTTAATAATGAAACAGAGAATTTTGTACAAATATTATTAATGATAAAGAAGCAAAAAAAAAAATGTTACATAAAAGTATCATTGTATAACAATTCCTCATTTAATTAAATAATGCAATTAAACAATAGTGCCATACATAAAAATAAATATACATTACACTGATATACATATGTAATTATTCGACAATATCATTGTCACAATCTCAATCCATTTCACTATCGTCACTTGAGTCTTGAATATTTATAATAAAATCTTTGCTAATATTATTAATATCAATATATTGATTTTCTATATCAATCACATGACGCACACTGTTAGCCCAAATTTCTGGTGTTATATTGTTCATTTCACTTATTATTAGTTCGGTAACATCGTCACTTACAGTCGGTGATGTATTGTTCCGTCTTATATTGCATTTTAATTGCCCCCAAATTAATTCAATTAGATAAATTTTTGAAAACTCATTTATATACCTACTCACTAGGTATGCCTTTGATATCTTCTTTTCCCTAATTTGTATTAATACCAGTCAAGGGCGATTCTTCTCATCTTATATTTCTAATAATAGTCAAAGACTTAATTTAATTTTGTGAATTCATTATTATTTCCAGTAAATCTGAAATATACGTAATGTGCACAGAGATTAGGGATTTCCGAATTTAAATATTTTGCAATCCTACCCTGAGCGCCAACAGGTACAATCTCCTGCTGTGTGCGGTTCACCACAGGCTTAGTAAGTTAAAGCCATAACGAAATATCTTCGAAGAAGCTATACAGAGTAAAATACTGAAAGATGTCCGATCTAGGTCATTTACGAATTGTGTGAATAATTGTTCTGTCAAATTCAGTAGAGTCGTTCACTTAGTTCTTATTAGAGTACATATATACATTATAAAAATATATGTTAAAGTATTAAGCATTCAAAATTCAAAACTAAGTCAACTGGTAAGTTTATTAGCAAATGTGAAACCAAATATGTGAAAAATCAGAAGCTGACACAGTGTCACTGTCAATGACACTGACAGAAAATAATGTTATTCATACGGCTATGAATCATGGTAGTATATTTGAATTAATAAATAAACTTATGTTGCAGCGAAAGTATTGTCAAAAACGAGCATCGTTTTAAATGAAATGTCCCAACTTGGTCGAAACAATATAAATTTTTGAAAGACAAGCGTGTTATATCCATTCTTATCGCACACAAGAAGCTTGTAAGAGAGATAAATATATGCCAATTTGTTAATTCGTTCATGATATAGATTACCTTGATCGGACATCTTTCAATTATTTTACTCCACTCTGTTTTTAAACAAGGAGAATTTGAAAACAAAGAAATGCTTAATTAGGAACAATAAAGAAATTTTAATTACAGTGATTAATCAGTCAAAAATTGCTTATTAGTTATTTACGATACAAGTACGTAAAGCTAAGCTTTAGTTACAAATGTGTCAGAATTCAAACATGAGGGCATCGAGGGTTTTAGGACCCATGAGTGACTAAAGATGCTTTAGGTAGGTGTATCGTGCATTATTTAATATACGATAGAAATTAAAACCCCAATTTTTACTATTTTTACTATTCGCAATCGTACATAAAATTTCCCCTCTAGTGGGTCAAATCGGTACTACAGAAAGCAATCGTACAAGCGCCATATTGAATAAGTGACAGCTGAGTGAGTATTGTAGTAATTAATAATTAAATATTTCAACTTATCGCCTTCAAATAAATAGGTTTGTATAGACAGCCAACAAACCACAGTGAACAATGTGAACTATCATATGTCAAACCCATCGTATGGCGGCCATCTTGTTTCGAAAATCAACGCCTCTGTTGCTAATTTCGATTGCGAATAATTAGGCTGCAGTTTTATAGTTCGTTTCACTAAAGAAAATAGCGTTGGTTTAGATAGGGAAATAAATTCTGCCGTCTGATTCATCAGTTTCCAAAGGCGAAAAAAATATCACCTGTCAGCTGTAAGTTGTCAAAAATAACATCGACAGATTGACAGAAATATATTTAGTATTGATAAAGTTCGGTTTCATGAATTTATATTATTTTTATTTAATGCAAGTAAAAGCGGTCGGCGCCATTTGCCTTTTTCTTATGGCAAACAAACGAAGAATAGTGACTAAAACCAATAAATTACCCCTTAACCTTAAAATTAATTTTAATAAAAACTAAATACATTTTCGAGAACTAAGTTCTCATTATAAGTAGTACAAGGAAAAGTTAAACAGGCAAGTCAAGATTAGTCAACATGTCATCCAGAGGTCCTAACAACTAAGAATATAGTTGTTAGGACTTCTGGCATGGTTGACATGTTGAGTAATCTTGACTACTCTGTTTAACTTCTTTGTTGTACTACGGACGATGTGATCTTGGTTCTCGAAATACGTTAAGGGGTAATTTTATTAGTTTTAGTTATATTTAACCTGAGACTCCACCTATTATTAATTTTTGAAGAACAGTAAATTTCAATTTCACTAAATATATCCAAAATCCAAATATACAATACCTAAAATTAAATGGTGTTGTCAAGGTATGTCAGAAACATTCTACTTTACCATACAATAATTACCATACTTATTATCTTGAATGGAAAATAGATTTTATTTCTAATTATACCCGAGTATCCGAATAGTAAAATATAAACAATTAATATGAAAGATAGGTATCTCTGTACTACGCAAATCTCTGTGTATATAGTGTAGGTTTTTTCATATTCATATAATTCTTATTTTTCTACATATTTTTCATTTTGATATGTGTTTTCCGTATACGATAGCGTATTAAAAATTCTATTATTTACATACTCGTACTTACTTCAGTTTATACTCGTATGCAAATATTGAATATTATAATTTGCAAGTATTATTATAATAAGGCATTTTCATTGCAAAACATAAACATTTTTTCACGCGTTTGTTCAGGAAATATCAATAAATTAAGCCTATTTAAATAAACGCTGATAAAAAAATTAACATTTTAAATTTCTACTCTACTATTTATGAAATATGTTTTCTATAAATTTAACTAAACAACGTATGCGTAACAAAAGTTTTGAGAAAAGGTTAGACCTCTTCATCAAATAGAGAGAATTTTTTTTATTGAAAGGTTGGCATACGGGGTTGTTCCTATAAACTACAGAGATAAGAAATCTAATTTTACAACACTGATAGGGCACCATTATCTTCAATGCGAACCAGTTTTTTAATACCTTGTCTCATTTGTCTCTTGTTGATGTTAAATCGACTTCCCGGATCGTCAGAAATATTCTTGTCTGTAACTGTTGTTCTTTTGGTAATCCCTGGCTTTATTGTAAACTTTTGTGCCAAGAAGTACCCAAAAGACTTCAATCAATCGCGCTTGAGAAACATTTTGGGGACTATACAACTCATCGGAAAATAGCCCAATCAGATAGCTCAATTTTTCTTAGTTACGCTGTATAACATCGGTTATTTGCCTTGCTAAGTTGTGTTTCGCGAAAAACAACTAGTGATGTTTCGGTTCGCAAACAAATTAATCATATGTAATCAAATCATTCATGGATATAAATGAACAAGTAATATTTTTGACATTTCGTAAAAATATAGGCCCGTATTCTCACCTCTTGAAGTAGCGCTACTTTCGAAAAATCGCTACTTCAAATGTCAAATTTAATATTAAAAGTTCGAGAAGTAAAAGTAAATTGAATTATAAATACCACTTATTTCATATATTATAGGATTCATTTACCCATTCATATCTATTCATAAAATAAAATAAAATTTAACAAATCGATATAGCGTTACTTCGGAAGTAGCGCTATTTCAAGAGGCGAGAATACGGGTCATAGATTCGTTGTATAGTCTTAACATATACAAATTAAGCTTCGAAAATCATCTGAATATACAATTTGCGGACTCGATGTGTTACCTGAAAACACAACTCCACCTACGGTGTCATTGTGTTTCTTAGGCAACCACATCTCGTCCTTTCAACTGTATATTCGACTATTTTCGAATCTTTTGTATAACTATTAATTATACTCTCTATCTCTGTTTTCTATAAAATGTTACCTCCTTAATGCTCTGCTGCATCTGGATATTCGCTCAAATTGGGCGGGCCAAGCCGCAGTCTATTTGGTCACATTTTCGGTATTTTAAATCATTTTTGGCCTAAGTTCTGCTAACAATCATCTTAAAATTCTAAATATTTAATTTGCGCGATGATGTTTCTATATTTATCTTTAGCACTTTGAATGACTCTGCTGATTCGATTTAGGGGCAAAAGTTAGGATCGTCCATTTTTTGGTAAATTAATACATACTACACTTTCTTCACATATCTGCATAATTCGGTAAATAGTCGTCTGTCCAATATTTTGATGCCGAAAGCCGTTAATTCACGTTTCGGCTATCTGCCCAACTATTCTATAGATATACAGGCTGTTTCAAAAATATTTTTTAAAAACTTAAGGGCATATAGTACTGACCAAAAAAAGCTTCATTAACATGGGTCCGATCTTCAATAGTTTCAGAGATATAAGGTAGTGAAAAGTGAGTTTTTACGAGGTTTACCTCTGCTATGTCGAAAACTATAAAAGTTATGACTTTGATTAAATGAGACTTTTTGTTTACCTTTCAGAAGTAATCTTAGATGTGCTTTTGTTTTTTTAATAAATCAAATAATTGTACCAAGTTAAATGTTGTGGCGACCTTCGCCAATATTTAATTTTCAAATAACTTTGTAACTATTAGAAATTGAGAAAAATTGTTCATATAAAATTTCATTTGTTTTTTTGTAGTCTATTTACTAACAGATCAAATTTTGTTTGATCGCTGTTTTTGTCAGTTTTTCTTCGATATTTCATTTTTCTCAGAAAAAGTTGAAGATCAGACCTATGTTGATGAAGTTTTTTTTCAATACTATATGGTCTTAAATTTATTTACACTTTCTTTGAAACACTCTGTATTTGCGTATTTCTATAATTTGTGTAACATCTTTTGAAAACTTTTTCTGACAATGGTATATTCTATAGCAACTATTATGTATTTATTATGCCTAATGATTTCTACATTAGACCTTATTTAGAAACAATATTTGGAGCGTAATATTTTTCTCAAAACTTTTGTTACATACGTTATATGGCACGGAAAATTGCAATAAAGTTCAAATTAGTAGTTATAGGCGAGGAAACTTTGATGTATATCGTATTTTGACTCTATCGACTAAAACCTATTAAAACTTTAATTACACACTTGTATAAAAATAATTCATTAATTTTCCACAATGAAATGGCGTACAATATACGTCACCCAAAAAAATCACGATAGTTTGTTTGCAATTATTTCAAGTTGCGTGCAAATTTTATAAACGCTGTAATTAAATTTATGAAATGGACTCATCAGCGTTTCCGAAAAACGAAATAAAAATAAAGCGGGATAGCACAAACTGAGTTAAAATACGATAATCTCTATCTCTTGATCCTTTGATACGCTTGGTCGTAAATGTAAAGAATTACCAGGTTTAAATGCGACAGAAAAACCGACTTAATTACGATTTTGGTTTCATGACGCTTTATTAAGTGCAGACGGTCAGCAGAGTGCTTTTTAATTATGTATGCACATGACTCATACGCAATTGTATTGCTTTCATTATTACTTTTTAACCCATTTTGCAGTTTTTTCTTTAATGGGATCTATTAATATATCTAATTTTCATTTACACTAATTAATGGGATCACTTAGACATCGAGATAAAAGTAGTTTACGCTATCTAAAAGTAAACGTATGAAAACATGCATAAATATGATAATTATTTTGCCGGGTAACACTGAAAAAATAGCCACTCGAAATAACTTTTTTATTTTTAATTATTTTCAAATTTTCTTTATATGTTTGTAAACCACAAGTGACATTAACTTTCATATTTCAAATAGGACACCATATATATATATATATATATATATATATATATATATATATATATATATATATATATATATATATATATATATATATATATAAACCGTGACAGGCGTTTAACATGAGAACAGTTTTTTTCAAATATCATCTGTCCCGCACGACTATAGTGGGAGTTTTTGACATGGTTGGATAGAATATTTAATTTGGCATCGAAGAGTATCTAAATACTCCTAATTTAATGGCTTATTATTGAAATATTTGCGAAAGTATAATGCAGTTTGACAGTTAATATTTATAATTTATTAAAAACAGTAATCATGGAAACGTATAACGCATTCTGTAGCTGAATTGGTTAGATCGGGGCATCGTAATAATTATTCACGAGCTCAAATCAAAAAATAAAAATATAAGGCGGGCAGGATTATATATATATACATATATTTGGAATCTATGTAGGTAAAATTACAAATTCAACGATATGCTTCAAGTAAATTTTTATGAGTGAAGTGAATTACAGAAACGTAAAAGAAAATTATGATTAATTAAACTGGTAAGCTATGTACATATTAGGTAGACTGATTTTTTTTAAATATTTATAATAATAATAATAATAATAATAATAATAATAATAATAATAACAATGGCAAAAATTTAAATGCCAAAGGATAATTATGTTATTGTAAACAATGAGCCGGTTTCACATATTTTCATGCTATATTTTTCATAGTAATAAAGAAAATAATAATGATTTATTGTTATTTACGCAAATAATTAAATAAAAAGTTTGACACCAGAAATAGTAATGAAAAACAATGCAAGTCATTCATAGCCAATAGGAGAACAGTTTGTCCATCACCTTCGCTATTTATATAAATAAAAGTAGGCGATAGTTTGTCACATGTTAAACTGTATGTACTGTGACGTCACATTATGTTTCAGATCACGTGACCTTCCAAAATGTTATATAGATTTCAATAATTAATTGCAGCGTATCTAAGGGATATTTCGTGATATTTTCAAATTTGAGACTGTTTAAGAACAATATCTTTTAAAATTTAGATCTTACCTAGAAGTCATATAAATATTCTTGCAACAGCCCTATTATCTCAACTACAGTTTTTGCACCCTACCTAATATCATGGCTTACTGGGTTAACTATTCATAATTTGCTCTTGTGTTTTTGTAATTTATTTCTTTAAGTATATCGTTTAATTCGCAATTTTATGTAGATTCCTAATATTTTAAAAAATACAGGACGTCCCATTTGAAATATGAAAGTTGTTGTCACTTTCAATTAAACCGGAAGCGTTATCATCATGCCAAATACCATGATGTGTGAGCCCCTAAGCCAAGGTTACAAATATATAAAGAGAATTAAAATCTGGTGAAATATAATTACACAAACACGTAAAAAATGCAAATGCGAAATTTATTTTTTTTCTCATATTTTCGGTTTTTTATTTTCTATTCCTGAAGGACAGCAGTGATTAAAATTTTAATGTTAATTTATATTTAAAGTAAGTTGGGGATTTTCATTTATCATATTATAATAAATTTCTACCATTTCTAATTTCATAATAAAATTTACATACCTAGCCAAAAATTACTTACGTATCTGGTTTCTGATGTATTTGGGAACTATTCTTTAATAATTTGAAGGCGCAATTTAATATAACAATGTGCTAAAATTTCTCGTATAATTTAGTACAGATGTCAAGAAAAGTTTATTCTAATAGGATTATACAGAACGTCAACTCAATTTATGAAATGGAACCATATTATTTACAAACATTCTGGGGTCCTGATGAACTCCAACAGAGGCTTAAAAAGATGTACTTAATTTTACATAATACATAAGAGTACTATTTATATTAATTTTCCAACAACTCCTTTTAAAGTGACATCGATTGAAATATCGTTACGCAAGCAACACTCGAATGATGAGGATCGATCAAATTTTATTTAATCATTATTGATCAAATTAAAAACAATTAAAAACAAAATTTGCAAAAATTAAATATAAAAATTGAACTTGAAGGTCGGTCAACTTGTATGCCACTCGACAAATATAAAAATGACTGAAACATGAAAATAAATTTGTCTTCTTTTATTTAGCTATTTACGTTGAGCGGTAGGGCGAGACATGTGACCTAGCGAGTCCGTAATGTAGCTACCGGCCGTTTGTAGTATAAAATTTTTCTGTATACTCAAAAACTATTCAAAAGCGTCGTGTTTGTTTTGAATAAGTTTGCTGTGATGCGTTGTTAAGGTACAATTTATTAAGTGCATTCTCATCTAATTTACAATTTACAAATTATGTAATAATAGCCTAGGCCGTACAAACGTACCTACAGGACTTGTTGCTAAGAAGTTAGATAGTTATTTACAGTTGAGTATGCATAAAAACATTAAATATGTATTTCAATTTATGAAGATACTTTATTAGTTTTGAAAATATAGTACGTACGTACGAGATAGCAACCTCATGTTAAAATTCTGTGCATTTTTATTGTGTTGTAAATATACTTTCCGTTTCGAATATTTGCGGTGAAATTATTAAATATCATGAACTTGTATGTACTTCGTTGCGTGCTTCAAGCAATTTCTCGCCTTAAGTGTATTTAGTTTTCATACCATAATAATAACAATAATAATATCAAATTAGCCTAAGTATGGCATTTAATTGCACCTCGTTTATACTTGACTTGATTACGTTTGGGAACAATATTTGATTCAAAACCTACATCTTTACAGAATCTGAATAAATACCTCTAGCACGAAATTCGGGCAATATGAATTTCATATTGGACAAAAAATGCGTGAAATATTTGTCAATGTCAATGTTATTTTTATAATTTATTGACGATATTTACCTTTTCCTACAATGATTTTCGTTCTTAGGTAAATATAATCTTAGGAATTATCGTAAAGTGGAGTAGTATTTTAGTTTAAGAATGAAATAATTTGGTATAAAATTTACAAATATAGGTTAAATTTTGAACAAGTTTGGATTATGTACACATGAATTTCAAACGACAAATTACGGACCGAATGTGAATAATTATGAACATGGTCTGAAATTTAAACATTAAAGAACAAGCTGCAACCTTTTACTTGTCATAAAGTAAACATGTAAAAATGAAGAAAATTTTATTCCACCTATGTACTAAATTTCAACTCTGTAGACCGTTAGAAAGTCTGTTAAAATGGTTTGTAAAAAGTTGGAACAGACATACAAACAAACAGACAGACAGACAACGCAAGTTAAATAAAAGATGAAAAAATATGTGATTCGTGATTATGATATATAGCTAAAGGTGTACAAATACCAGTGGCGGCTCGTGGCGGGAGCTGTGGAGCTGCAGCTCCTAGTAATAATTTATTTATAATAACATTGTTAATATTACTATTCAAGAAACTTTCAAAAAGGTTACAAACATTCATTTATACTGTGTGCACCTACAATTTCTTTAAAAATATCTTAATATTTATTCTTTTTGCATTACACCGATGCGTAAACGTGTGCATGAAACTTAAGAGTTGACATATGTAACCGTGTGCTTAGAGGGATATTGCGTAGTGAAGAGGCATTGTCTTGCTGGTGCTGCGCGGTGCGAAAGGAGAGCGCTGCACTTCTCGCAGCCACAACTAGCCAGATCGCCGATTAGAATACATCCGAGTAAGATCCGTTGTAAAATTCCGAGTCTTTACTCTTAATCAAAATTACTTTTTTACTTTGTGAATATTTTTTTTATGTAAATATAGCTCCTACCTGTATATAGTCAAAAGCCGCCACTGATAAATACGTACACACATCGGTACTACACAAAGAAGGTTATATATTATTTTGGAAAATGAAAAGGTCAATATATCCGTATTTTATAAGTGTAACTATGGCTTGTCTATGACGTATTATATGACGTAATTGCCTTGTACACAAAACTATTTGAGATCTTCTGGTAATCACGTTTCCATCAATACCAATACCATTTGATTCATACGAACATCAAACTATGACATGAGGATCAAATGAGAAAAATCAGTGTTTAGTATTTGTTCATTATTTTAAAAATAAAGTTAGGTACAAATTTATTTATAATCGTGGTTCTCGGATTTCCAAAATTTATTACGTTATGAACGTCGCTATTAAAATATATCTGCATCTGATCTGAATAATGAGCCTGATTCACATTTTTCAAAAGTATTTTAAATGAAAATTTATGCAATATTTTTCTTACTAGTAATTATTTTTTTAATAATTTGTTATTTTCGTAAATAATTAAATACGAATATTGACGCCAAAAATAGTCATGAAAAACAACCCCCCACTCCTGTGTCGTAGAAGCACACACATTACGTCATTCACAGTCAATAGAAAATCAGTTTTTCCATCTCCTACATTTATTTTTGTTATTTAGATAAATAAACGTAGGCGATAGTTTGTCACATGATAATAACAAACTTCTAATTTGAGATTTAACGCTGACATTTTCCGTTATAAATGAGTAATAAAGTAAAAATGGCTAATACAGAATACACTCAAGATAAGTCGAATATCGAAAGCTGTATGATGGCTGAATTTATATCAGAAAACGACTGTTTTACTATTGCCGAAATAAGATGTGTTAAAGAGTTAAGGTAAAATAAAATGTAAAAACCCAACCATCAGCTCTTCGACCTACTGCTTTTAGCCACAATTTTCTTTTCTTCGCATCTTTTGGCGTATTTATAAATTCAATAGTAGGTTTGTTCCTAGCGCATTTTTGAAAGAAGGCACAATACGATACTGTAAATTACTCACTTTATATTGAACTTTTTATTATCTAACACGAACCAAATTCTAAAATTTGACACTTGTTTGACAACTTTGACAATATATATTGTGACGATGTGATCTGTCACAAGAATATTAGTTCAAACCGTTTTTGCCGTGCTCTCCTTTTCCACGATGTGATCTGTCACAAGAATATTAGTTCAAACCGCTATTGCCGCGCTATCCTGTTTCACGCGACGCTGAAAACTTTTCTTTAGCATGCCGGACGTAAAGTACACCGTTTACACTATGTATGAGCGAAATATTCCAACTAGAAGTCCGCGTTCCATTTTTTTCCAAATTTTGGTTGAAACCACACGTGCTCTTTTTGATTTCTTACATTTGCAAAACAAGCTAAAGCCTGAATATCCAGCCTCCGGCTATAAAAGCCGCGCCGCCGAGATGTAAATGCAGAGTGTGTGTAAACCACTAGTAGTCTTGAAGAAATCGATTCCGTCTTCTCCAGCAGTCCTGCAGAATTCTCCAGGTGAGCAAACCGTTGTTTTTGAATTTCCGCCGTGAGCTCCTCGCGAAAATTATTGTTACTGTCTTGCCCATCGTCGTGATTCGTTGCGTGGCTTAGAGCGTCTCTTGGGGGACATTTCTGAGCAACACCAGAGTCACCACGGTGAAGCCGTCGTCACCCGTACACCCAGAGTATATTTTTTTCCGCGAGCAACGTCGCTTGTAGTGGCACGTCGCGAGACCAACCTCCTCAGCGCATCGACGCCGCCGGCGTGTAAACCCGAGCGTTGACGTCGCCAAGGTGCGTGACTATCCAGAGCCATTACAAGTGACCCGACGCTACCACACCGACGTCACCCCCGTTTTCATCTCTGATAGTGGCCTGTGGTGAGATCAACCTCCTCAGCGCATCGACGCCGCCGGCGTGTAAACCCGAGCGTTGACGTCGCCAATAGGATGCGTGACCATCCAGGGCCAATACCGACCGTCGACGCCGTCCCGACGCCGGGCGTCGTTTTCGAGAAAACCACAGATTCGGTTACTACTCGGTATAAGGAAGCGTCGCGACATATCGGCGTCGCGACGCCGGGCGTCGTTTTCGAGAAAACCGAAAAGTGAAAAACCACTCCTCGGAAACGTGTTTAGTTTACCACCGGCAAGCGATCTGACGTATCGCCGTCGCGACGCCGGGCGTCGTTTTGTGGAAACTCATATTTTTCGCTCCCGCTCACCAGGAAACGCATCCACGTCACTTCCTCGCAAAATCCCGCGACATCGGCGCCGCGACGCCGAGCGTCGTTTTTGAGATAACGACATTTTCGAAATCCTCGCATCTTGGAAAGCAATACCGCCTTGTTTTGACGCACTCTACCTCACAGATGCCGCGACGCCGAGCATCTTTTTCCCGAAAGCTCCGTTTTTGGACTCCGTACTTTAGGGCATTATAACCCTTGCCGTATCCGATCAACTTTCCGTTACCCAGCCGCCGCGACGCCAAGCGTCGTTTCCCCAGAACATACCGTTCCCGTCCGAAATAGTCACCCGGAACGCCCAGCCGTAGGACCTCTTGTACCTGAGCTTGGAATAATAAATCAGCCTTTCTACCAACACCATTGTTCTTTTATTTCTCTTCGAACCTTGTCTCCAAATCAGCTACCGAACCGTTGGCGCCCGAGCAACCATACGCCAATATTCTTACACGTATTCGAAAAATACGTTACAGAATTTGGCGCCCGAACAGGGACATTGAAAAGAGACAATGGGTACTATATGGATATATGTCCTCAAGAAGGAGGAACTCCAAGAGGAACTACAACGTTATGGCCTTGAAGATACCGGAACCGTGGAAGAACTACGTAAACGCATGGTTGATTTTTATACCAAGATAACTACACTCGCCGACAAAGAAGAATCCGTAGATACAGCCGCGTCCGCTGAAAAACCGCCGGCCGAAACGACACCTGCTCAACTATGCGAAATGATACGTAATTGGAACGTGCACTATTATGTTAAAACCGGCCCCATTATGTTTCGAGAACGCCTGACCGAGTTGCAAACTAGCTATGGGATCACCGGCGATCGTTTACTCACCGCATCACGATTCCGTTTTCTCCAGAATGAGTCAAGCACCAGCCTCGTGGATCCGTCGACCAACCTGTCCTGCTAGGGTGGGAGGTAGGGCAGGCAGCAACACCAGCAAGCTGCCAGCAACAGGACGGGTCACCCGACCCAAGATAAGGATTTTAGAAAACCGTCTCCTCCGCCCAGCCCGCACTGCACCACCACCAGCCACCGAGCCCATGCAGCCCAAGGTCCCCGATTGGAAGCCCGGTGATGGCGATGAGGCCCTCCGAAAAGCCCTCATCGCTCGCTTTGGACCTTACCCGCCCAAATTACAGGCGCCACCTGTAATCCGGCCGTACCGGTCGCCGTCCCCCTTAGAGGACGTCATCGACTTGACCGCATCACCGCTGCCGTCCGATTTCGAAGGTGATGCGGTCCAAGAAGAACGTGCCGGAAACCTCCAGGATCGCCAACCTCCTCCCATCGCGTCTAGCAGCCAAGCAGCCCAACCCTCCGTGCCAGAAGCCGTCCAGGAACTCTGGGACATCTTGAGGTCCTTGAGTCCACATCCTGAGAGTCCCCGAAGAGAAGAGCCGCCCGTAGTCCCTCCAACGCGTCAGGCGTCTCCGCCCCCGGTCCTGTCGCCAGCCGAAGCCCAGCGCCAGGACTACCACACCTGGGTTCAGTCCCTGAGACCCCAAGGAGTCCCGCTGACGAAGAGGTTACGGTTGCGGCTCCCCAACGGCAGGAGGATCACCATTCCCCCGCTGCGACGCTGAACCCCTCCCCAACCGTGAGTGCAGTGCCCCTTTTTGCCAAGTGTTAGACACGTTAAGTGCCACTTGTGGACAAAGTTTATTTAGGTATTAGTTAAGTTAGTTAATTTTTTTTCTTTATTTAATAGTTCTGGTTATTTAGTTGTAGGGTATTCATTATATTTAGTTTAGAAGTTATAGTTATTTAGTTTGTATTCAAGTTTGGTAGTTAGGATAATTTTTCTATTGGGCGTTCAAGTTTTGTTAATTTTTTCTTTTTGTAAAAGGGCCTTCCGGCTACCGTCCTTGTCCGTCATTCCTTTTTTCTCCCGAAGTAACCCGGGGATGTGACGATGTGATCTGTCACAAGAATATTAGTTCAAACCGTTTTTGCCGTGCTCTCCTTTTCCACGATGTGATCTGTCACAAGAATATTAGTTCAAACCGCTATTGCCGCGCTATCCTGTTTCACGCGACGCTGAAAACTTTTCTTTAGCATGCCGGACGTAAAGTACACCGTTTACACTATGTATGAGCGAAATATTCCAACTAGAAGTCCGCGTTCCATTTTTTTCCAAATTTTGGTTGAAACCACACGTGCTCTTTTTGATTTCTTACATTTGCAAAACAAGCTAAAGCCTGAATATCCAGCCTCCGGCTATAAAAGCCGCGCCGCCGAGATGTAAATGCAGAGTGTGTGTAAACCACTAGTAGTCTTGAAGAAATCGATTCCGTCTTCTCCAGCAGTCCTGCAGAATTCTCCAGGTGAGCAAACCGTTGTTTTTGAATTTCCGCCGTGAGCTCCTCGCGAAAATTATTGTTACTGTCTTGCCCATCGTCGTGATTCGTTGCGTGGCTTAGAGCGTCTCTTTGGGGACATTTCTGAGCAACACCAGAGTCACCACGGTGAAGCCGTCGTCACCCGTACACCCAGAGTATATTTTTTTCCGCGAGCAACGTCGCTTGTAGTGGCACGTCGCGAGACCAACCTCCTCAGCGCATCGACGCCGCCGGCGTGTAAACCCGAGCGTTGACGTCGCCAAGGTGCGTGACTATCCAGAGCCATTACAAGTGACCCGACGCTACCACACCGACGTCACCCCCGTTTTCATCTCTGATAGTGGCCTGTGGTGAGATCAACCTCCTCAGCGCATCGACGCCGCCGGCGTGTAAACCCGAGCGTTGACGTCGCCAATAGGGTGCGTGACCATCCAGGGCCAATACCGACCGTCGACGCCGTCCCGACGCCGGGCGTCGTTTTCGAGAAAACCACAGATTCGGATACTACTCGGTATAAGGAAGCGTCGCGACATATCGGCGTCGCGACGCCGGGCGTCGTTTTCGAGAAAACCGAAAAGTGAAAAACCACTCCTCGGAAACGTGTTTAGTTTACCACCGGCAAGCGATCTGACGTATCGCCGTCGCGACGCCGGGCGTCGTTTTGTGGAAACTCATATTTTTCGCTCCCGCTCACCAGGAAACGCATCCACGTCACTTCCTCGCAAAATCCCGCGACATCGGCGCCGCGACGCCGAGCGTCGTTTTTGAGATAACGACATTTTCGAAATCCTCGCATCTTGGAAAGCAATACCGCCTTGTTTTGACGCACTCTACCTCACAGATGCCGCGACGCCGAGCATCTTTTTCCCGAAAGCTCCGTTTTTGGACTCCGTACTTTAGGGCATTATAACCCTTACCGTATCCGATCAACTTTCTGTTACCCAGCCGCCGCGACGCCAAGCGTCGTTTCCCCAGAACATACCGTTCCCGTCCGAAATAGTCACCCGGAACGCCCAGCCGTAGGACCTCTTGTACCTGAGCTTGGAATAATAAATCAGCCTTTCTACCAACACCATTGTTCTTTTATTTCTCTTCGAACCTTGTCTCCAAATCAGCTACCGAACCGTTGGCGCCCGAGCAACCATACGCCAATATTCTTACACGTATTCGAAAAATACGTTACAATATATGTACAGGATGTAAATCGAAAAGTGAAACATAGGAGTTTAACACGGGAAATAAATTTTTCTTTGCGCAAACGTAACCTAATTATTTTATGCAAAAATACTTCAAATAAAAGTTATAGAGATTTAAAGGCTGCATCTAACTCATGTGAAACGATTATTTTATCTCTTCATATAAACGTGAAAATTAATTACAAATTTACAATTTTTTGAGCTTTTTGTCTAAGCAGCCATGGATTTATGACAAACAAAATTATGAATAATTAGGTAACGTTTGCGCAAAGAAATATTGATTTCCCATGTTAAACGCCTATGTTTCACTTTTCGATTTACACCCTGTATATATCATAACACTTGTAACAAAACACAAAGAATTGACACTATAAGGGACCAATTGGAGCCAATGAAGATGTATGTGTTATGTCGTCATATTCTATTTCAGATCACGTGACTTTCAAAATATCCAAATTTCAAAAATTAATTGTAAAATATAATGGATATTTGGTGATATTTTCAAATTTGAGTTTATTTAAATAATGATATCTTTTTAAATTTAAATTCTTGCAACAGCCCTATTATGTAAATATCAATGTTTTTATTTTATTTTTGAATCGTTATTCAAATTTTAAAAATAGAAACATTTGTGATCCCAACGTTAGATTGTTTAATTAGGTACATTATGTGTGAATTTTATTTATATAATTTATTTTCATATATTCAAAATCCATAAGCAATCATATGAAATATATAAAACTCTGTATAGTATTAAACAAGGCTATTTAAAGTGTACTTCAAAGAAAAAGGAAATCTTTAGCTAAGTTGGAAAGAAATGTGCTATAGATTTCAGTAAAAGATATATTTTTAACAAAGAACGAAGCTGATTTAAATTTATACTTAACCAGTCATTTATAATAATATTTCCTTCCCCTTACCTACTTTTATTTAATTGCACTAAACTTGTAACGTGATTAAGATTGAACATAATAGATTATGTTAAAGATATCCTCTTGAAATATTCCACGGAAAAGAATATAAATGCAGGGGAGATAAAATTCACCGTCTAGATTAGAACAGCAGGCGTAGATTGATTGTTCGTGTACTTTAATGTACTAGGGAACAATGTACACAGATCACTCACATCTACCACAACTTGCATGTATGTAAATACAGTATTGTGTGATTTAAATATTGTTTCATTTTGATAATTGAACACAAGGTTTCATTTGCAAAGTGGTGTAAACGAAATCAACGTAATTTTTATAAATTTATTCGCAGGTGTATTAACTCGCTGTAAAACTTGATACATAAAACAAAGGTTTATTGACATATTTGGCATTTGTTAATTAATTACTAAACAAACATTAATATGATCCGTGTTCATAATTTAATTAAATACCGTCCCAAGTATTGATTACTTACTAATTAATTGAATTGTCAACCCTGCTTTAGGAAATTGAATATTTTTTTTGTGATTATTTAATGAGTTTCCCTTCATTTATTGTTCAAACACAAAACTTGATTAACTTTTCCTTTACTCGCAAAGTCCATTAAAGTTACATTGGAATTACGGATTAAAATTTCAATATCAAATTTTTTTGCCACGGAAAATAAAGATATTTTACCTGTTTGCGTAGCTAGAGCTCTCCGGGTTTTAAATTACACATGATAAAATTATATCCACATCAAAGACGAAAATGGCATTACTATGCTTCACTGCATTAAATCGCATGAGTTTGTTCTAGGAACATAATTAATTATTCTAATTTTCTTTTCCCGGGGCCCATACAAAAAGCCTTTTTAATTTTATTAATTTCATATTTCCATATTTGATATGCTTGTTCTATTGATCGAATTCTCGAAAGCTAGACAGTACTTGCATAATTGCTAATTAGTAAATGTTAATACGTGTTATAATTCTGAGTAAAAATGAGATATTGAAACACCAAAATAAAAATAGTTAAAGTCTGTTTCCACGACTTGATCTCCACGATATTAATTGTAAGCATATGGTTCAAATTGCCAGGAAGAAGGAATTGATGATGTGATGTTCTCGGGTGAAATCGTATGATTTCCGAAATATTCTTACAAATCAAAACTGACAACTGACAGTATATAAGTAATATAACATATCGTGTGAATATTGTTATTCACCAAAATTCGAAATAAGACATTTATTTCGTAATAATAAATCAATTGGATAGTTGTGTCGTAATGTCAAAACTGACTGTATTAGGTTTGTTCCAGCAAAAGTTCAGAACCGTTTAAAACTTTACTGAGTTTGCGCAAAGCCGTTTTACCGTTCCGAAAAGTCGAATTTAAAATTCTGAACTTATAAGGCAGTGTTCCAAGAACGAGTGAATTGTGTTCCGAACCGATTCTGAACCGTTCTTAAAGTTCCAGAAGTTTGACGTGCTAGCTAACCTGACTTATTTTGTTTTTGTTATTAATGAAATTAGCAATGGAAGAAGAGAGCGATTTTTCCGAATTCTCAGAATTCTCTAGCAAAAGTGATGCAGAATTCTTGAATGATGTTTTAGAAATAAGGCAAAACAATGAAACTTGCCGACGGATGATAGTGCCTAGTGATCAAGTTTTTACCTTCCGTCACCTTTAGGTAAGGAAGGTATTGTCTTTGGTCAAAAAATTCGGTGGTGAGTTTTTGATGAATAAGCACGTTTTAGGGTCCCTACAATACGATTTTACTATTTTTACGATGATGTCTGTATGTGTGTGTGTGTGTGTATGTATGTGTGTGTGTGTGTGTGTGTGTGTGTGTGTGTGTGTGTCTGTGTGTGACAAAATTTTCTAATGCGATAACTCTAATACTACAATTCCAAAAATTATAATTCCTTCGTATTCCTCTTCGTTACAGCCATGTGAAGAGCTGATTAGATTTTGGTTATAATTGGTCAACCGGAAGTACCCTCATTTGAAGATTTTAACAGTTTTTCTTGAAAAAACGATGTTAAATATCATTTTTTCACATTTAATGTTATTATAAATATTAAAGAATTATTTATTCTCTATACAATTTGAATGTATTTTATACTTAATATTAAATGGACATAGAGTTAAAAAATTATAAAGACATTAAATATCATATATATTAGTCAGCTTTGCTATAACTCTGGAAACAGCTGCTACATTAAGAAAATAGAAAATTCTGATTGAAAGGTGTCAGTGTCAAGTGCAGTTGACAGTATGTTTATGTTATAATTTTACTGGAAATAAGGGATGTTTTGTTAGAAACTTTCTGTTTCGAATTTGTTTAAAATACATACAACTGCCTTAAGGTAATGTACAAGAAATATAATCTTTTTCAAGGAACTTTCTGTATGACATTTATACAAAATACATAGAACTGACGGAAGGTAATGTGCTGGCCACATCAGATTTTTTTGTAACATTCTCGAATTAGTGGAAATATTATTAAACCACTAGCGGCAAGTTTTGAAGCAGTCGGTTTTAAATCGTTCCAACACTATACTCTATCTGGTTTAATATTGCAGTGCTGCGAAGATAGGAGTAGTTTGATCTTGTTTTCTGATCGGATAATACCCCGATATTATCCAATCAAACAACAAGATCAAAATGCTCCTATTTTCACACCAGTGCAATCTTAAACCAGATACAGTATGGTCAAGTTGGTTCTACAACTATATAAGTTCGCGGATGGAATCTAAGCAGTTCTGAATTTTCTGTTGAAACAAACCTAATATAACCTATATTGCGTCAATGTTGTTATTCATCAAAATTTGAAGTATAAATAACTATTTGGCAATAATAAACGAATTGAATAAATACGATATAAGTATAATGAATGAAAAAAAAAAAGATTGTTTAAAAGCAATAATTGTCGGCAATCTTAGAAATACCATCTTTGCAATAGCAAAATGTACAGTTCCAATAATTCAAATATTTGAAAATAAAATTTGTTACTGCGCTTACAATACCATTTCTATTTCATTTTTTGCCTTTGGTTGGACGGAGATGGCATATACCCAATTGGAATAGCTACAAGAAGGAGATAGCGATTAAAAGTCGCATATATGCTGTCTGTACGACGAGGATGATAGACAAAAGTTTAGTAATTCTTGCATCAGAAATTGATGACGTGGGAATCAACTCGGAGATATAGAGTGTATACTGGTGGGTTAAAAAACTAACTCGCAGAAGGCTATGAACAGAGAAACGTACTGGTATGTCTAATCATCAAAAAACTGCAAAATTAGATTTTCGCCTATACCGGGTGTTATTTTTTTCCAAGGCGTACATAGGAAGTTAATATGGGAAATCAGTTTCTTGCTTACGGTTGCCCATCATTTTGATTGACAACAATTTAATAATTAATTTATGGGATTAAAATATTACACAGTTTGCAAGTATTTGATGTCATTTAATGCAGAATAGTATATTCTACAAGTAATGGAATAGCCCATGTTCGACACGAGCAAAAAAGTTTGTGGTTCGAGCCGAAGGCGAAGACAACGGTTTACGAGTGTGGATTACGCCATTGCAAACGTGTTGTAGATGTAGAATATACTTTCTCCAATAAGATTGATTATATATATATATATATATATATATATATATATATATATATATATATATAATTTTCGTAGGATTTCAGTGAAAGGGCAAGAAAGTAAAGCTCGTTCTGGATTATTTCATCAAGCTTTCGGATTTATTTAATCCTTCATCAGGATGCTGTAAAGTTATACATAAATGTAATCAGTGCTATAAAGTAGTTAACATTTAGTATGAAAACTTGCAATAATGTGAAGTTGAGTTTTACAATAGCTTCATTGGAAAACATGAAAATATAGGTGGTTTATTACAGTTTTGAGGTGCTGGAAAACAAGTTTACAGTAAATATGAGTCTTTGTTTGTCGAGCACATGTTTCGTACTGCAGAGTTCTTCTTTTAACAGGTAGGAGATTGCAGATGTTTCTGTGATGGAAGAATGGCGCTGTTTTTTATTACAATCAAGTATTTTTTTCGGCGCCAGTCCATAAAATTGCTATCTTTTTATTTATTTGCTGATAAGGGGCTCACTGTAGCAATAGCAAGTTTCCTTATTTCTGGGGCGTACATTCCATATCTATATCATCATTCACGTGAAATAAATAATAATAAAACAAAGAGACGTACCCATATCAACCAAACCAAAATATTTGATATACCACGCTAATATGCGTCTAAACAGATTCTGTTTTGTCAAAAGCCGTGCGGAATTATTTCAAACGGTGAACGGAATTATTTCAAACGGTGAACGGAATTATTCCACACGGTGTGCTGGAAATTGGAATGATATTGACTCTACATAATTTTTAATTGTGGAATGAGTAGTTTCCAAAAGAGTGTGGTGGAATTTTTTTATATTTCTAATGATAGCACAACCATTGTTGTCAGAAAACGATGGGCAAGAGTCTGCAAAAAATTGTTTTTCCATAATAATATCGTATGTTCACCTTGAAAAAACACCCGGTATATAGAGACCTACACATTTTTTTTTCTGGGTAACGAATACACCACAAAAATGGCTTACATAGACAACTTTTGTCTAATTATATTAATCGTCTTCGGGCACTTTTTGGGACACATATATACCTATATAATTAAATTATAATTTGACATACGTACAAGTGTGAAATTTTCATTAACTTCCCACAATAATTCCCACTTACAATTTTCACAGTCCCCTTTTCCAATCCACTCAGTCATCAATGCCTGTGTCATCCTCTCACGCCGTCTCTCCGTGTAACGGATTAATCTCATCTCATTAGGGAAATGCACGTGTTTCCCCCGCGTTCAACGCTCACTGTGACAGGACGAAGACGCGCCGCGGAGAGGAGAATGTTACTAGTCCTAGAGTAGTTCCCCACACGGCCGCGAGGCGCTGTAGGTTTTAGCTTAATTATACAGTTTTCATTTGAGGCACAGCCTGTGGAAGTTTGTATTTCAGGTTTTATTTATCGTGAAATGTAGGAGATTGGAAAGCGGAATTAGCTGATTACAAAGCTTATTACGGGGGAGCCTAATTGTTAATTATACAACTGGTTCAACATAATGTGAAATAGTTGTGGTTGGGGATTACATTAAACTATAATTATATTAATTTTAAGTATATATTTAATGATTGATTCTAATTTATGCTCTACTTCAATTTTAGTTTTGGTGGAGGTTTCCTAATAGTTAAAGTTTTTTTTTTTATTAGCAATGTACTGATCAGTCTCTAAACAGAAGAGAATTGGCTATTCCAGCTCAATTGAATTGAGAGAAATTTTGGTTAATAATTAAATTATTATTAAGTATAAATAAAATGCATTTACTTCCCGCTACCCTTGGTAAGGGAGGTATAGGGATATTGCTAAAAATCGAGATTTTGGTAAATGACCACGTTTGAAGGTCTCTATAATTCAATTTTAACACTGTCACGATAATGTATATTATATATATATATATATATATATATATATATATATATATATATATATATATATATATATATATATATATATGTATGTACATGTAGGGAGTGTCAGTGGCAAACACTGAAGCCAAGTTCTACTGGCTGATCGCTTAGTGTCCGCCATTTGTTTAGAGACCAAGTTTTTATTTGTGGCATAACATTTCGTGTAGCTTTATTTTATATTTTATTATAGAAACAGTTTTGTCTGAAACTAAACACAAAATGCCATTGGCTGTAATAATCGCACATCACGCAAAACACAACGTCAAATTGAAGAGAGAAGAAAGTAAGTTCTAAAATAACATTTTATTCATGAAATATGTCTCTTTTTTTAATTGCTATCGACATATTTTTACAAAATTAATTCAGTTTAGTGGCCAATAAAATTTATATTTCATATGCACTTATTTTTTTAACTCTAAAAAATATTATTAAACATTTTATATATTTGTTGCTAAAATAAACATACTATAAATATAAATGAAATAAATAAATATAATATATCATCACGGCGTAATACCCGTTGCTGGGTGTGCCAATCTGCTTTGTACATAGATATCGGTAATGAAGATATATTTGCACCGTGCGAGCTCTTACCAGGCGTCATCTCACGGGCACTCATTGCTGGCGTGAAGAGTGCACCACAGGGGTCAATTTTAAATATAATTCATTATTTTCTTTTATTTACTGTATGTTGTCTTGTTAATCAAAAAACTTAGTTTTCTTTGAATTAAATTTTCATATTTGGCGCAATTTTGTCCGCCAATTGTATAGGGACCACTGAAATTCCCCTTCCGCCTCATGGTTTCATTCACCTCACCTATAAAATCAGCGTATACTTCCTCTATAGTAGTTTCTATACTCTAAGCTCTATACGCTCTAACTCAAATACTATCATTCAGAAACCTTGTATTTCTAGCGTATTCTAATGTGGAAAGAAGCCAGATTTTTATGCAAATCAGATAACTGGAAATGGCATTTTACTTGAAGCTCAAAATAGTTTTTCTCCGAAAAATACATTTAGATGTTATTTTTTCGAGTTTTATGTTATTATAAAAATTAAAGATTATTAGATTTTCTATAGGTTTGCATTAATACTTTTTCTATATATTTTATGGATAAACTTTTAAATTATATATAATTTAAATCACAGAGCCTACGCTTTAAATAAACACTCCTTGTTTACACAGTTCATATCTCAAATGTATGTGACTGACAGATAAATGTCACTGTGCAAGAACTAATCATTTCAAATTATTAATAGTAACCTTTTAAAAACAAAATAGTAAATAGAACCATAGTTACATATATGGAATGGAACTTAATACAGTTTTAATAAGTAAATAATAATATGTAAGTATGTATATTTAAATCAATAAAAATTAAATAGCGGGAGGTATTGTGTTGGCAACATCAGATTTTTTGCTAATAAATTATAGAACATTGAAACAGTTTGACCATTTTTTGACAGAATTATGACAAACTATGGCGGCGGGCGGCAGTACTGGTAGTAGTGTTTGTCCATTGATGCGCGAGTTTCGCTTTTAAAATCACACACCCAATCAAATTGCTAGGACATGATACGTCATCCTAATTATTATTCCACTTCAGTCGCTTATAGTTTGCGAACTCATTATTATTTAAACAAAATTCTTTCACTAATTTCATTAATTTACATATGTTTTCGGATACTTAACTAAGATAGTTAAAATTTGACTATGGTATTATATTAGGTACTCCCATTATAAAGTATGCAGACTTATACAGTATTGTAATATTCATTTTTGATCAATGTAATTTAGAAATAGCATATTTATAAATTTCAAGAATATTTACCCCTGGTATTATCAACAGACATTTAATTTTAAATGCGCATTTATCAAAAATAAACACATCGAAATTCAGGTTGTAATATTATCTCGAATAACCATCATTTCGATATGCTTTTGTTGGTTAAATGATCATTTAAAATTATATCTCTGTTGATAATACCGAGGATAAGGTCCACAAAGAAAACAGTTTCTTTATGTCACATTTGTAATGTGATTGAGTTTTTTGTAAATGCTTGTAAAATGATTTCTATTATTATCATATTATGAGGGTCCCTTTTATACGTTTTATGCAAATACTTCAGTTTCTGCTGCTGAGATGAAGTAAGTATCACTGTCAAGCTAAATTCCGATATTTCACCTTCTATGCTGATGGCGATGGCCTTACACTCAAGAAAAAGCTTTTGCTTTTAACTCAACAAGTCACCTGACTGACAATTTTCACGATTCAAATGTCACACATCGGTTTTTACGCAGCGAATAAAATTGGATGTTATGAATGATAATATTTTTACATAAATTTAAATACATTGCTAGTCATGATTTTATAACCAACTTTTAGTATTCACTCAAAAGGCAAACTCTCTGAAAATCATGATTATTTAATAAGTTTTCAAATGTATAAATGTGGGGAAATAAAGTTTAGAAAAATGATCAGAAATGTTGAATATAGAATTTAAATAAATATACCTACTCGTACATACTTTTCTTTATTGCTTTGGTAATGTTTTATTTTTTTTGCATAATATGGCTCCTGCTTTTTATTTTTAGAACATACCGTAACCATTATTATAATCAATTGCATTATGGTAATCAAATTTTACTCGATATAATTAAGCGGAGAAATACATACTCACTAAATTATCTACAATCTTGATACAGATATATATATATATATATATATATATATATATATATATATATATATGTCGAATCCAGAAGATGTAATTATACATTTCGCAAAAAGAATATCCACTTCATGAAGCGGCATCTTGTAGTGAAATTAGAAAGTTTTTTGCCATCTGGACAAAAATTTCATCCATTTCATATAACTATTGACTTACTTTCACAAAAAATATCAACTATAACGTCACCTAACACACAGAACTCATCAGCAATAACCTCCCCGAGTTTTCCTAAAGTGAGTTCTGTGCGTTAGGTGACGTTATTTTTGGTCTTTTTTGTTCAGTTGGCGGACAACTTTGAAATTACACTATAAGGAGCTGCTTCATGAAGTGGATGTCCTTTTCATGAAATGTACAATGAGCTACTTGCGTGCCATTTTCTTATTTAATATTTTTGAAGAGACGATAAAAACTTGTTACTCATATTTTTCAGAAAAAAATTAATGAAATTTTAATATTTAAATTACCGCCATATATGACGTAGAATAACGCCGAGCCAATGAATGGCCGTAAAGCCATAGCATCGGTGCGCCCCTTAGAAACGGCATGTGCGGGTAATTTAAATATGACAGATCACCTGTTTGACATTTGAATAATAGTTTGGAGGTTAATATTTTAGTTTGTCATTTTAATCTTGTACAAGTATAAGCTAAGTTAAAGTACTTCAAAATTCTGCTTAACAAATTGAAATACGTAATAAAAGTAACAAACCACGCAATTTGCAAATAAGAAAGAAGAGAGACAGTGGCAGAAAAATAAACTAATGGTAAAATCATAATAAAACTCGCACTCGCTCGCCATCTACAGGTTACATTCTTAAATATGCTTCGCTTTCTCCAGTTCAAAATAATGACGTCAAAGAAATTCTTTCTTAATTTATTAAGAAATATATATTTTTTAAAAAATAAAATTATATTTTTACAGACCTTTTCATCATTACTTTAGTTATATAGTGATAGATATCAGATTTTCAGTATCACGCAAGTAGCCTATTACATTTTTTGTATTTCCCATATACATATTCCCGAATTAGAGTAAATAATACTAATTACTATGAACTAATGCTCAACTTTTTACCCTTTCCGCGCTCGGGCCCTTACCGTGCGGTGTTGCCGCTTCTTCATAACTTAGCATTTTCATCATTGCGCTTATGAATTGACAACAGTGAAGAAATATCCAGTTCATACTTATTTGAGGGCAAGTACAGTCATTGTCATTATTGTAATACCATTTTCTTTATTGTTATTAAACATTGTTTTGTTGTAGTTAAAAAATGAGATTTTTATAAATAATTTGCTGACACTAGTTACAAGTAAATTTAAGAAATTTTCTCATCTGGACTTCTACAAATATTGCTGATCCTAAATCTGCATCCTAAAGTTAACTATACTCCGTTCGCTGAAACGAGAGAATGTGGAACTAGTTCTTGAACAGAAAAGTCATTCTATTGTCAAAAGAGGATAATTTTGGAGCCGAAGAATTACTCTTCTCTAATCAGATTATTTACAAAATTGACAGTTTCTTTCCTCAATCTTCATACAAATTCTTCATCATACTGTTTAGAATGATTTATTCTTTCACGTTCAGCACTAATTCTTCCTCTATTTAAGTCTAAAAGTCTCTAACATCTTGAATATCGGCGCAGTCACCCTTTTCGTAAGCCATCTTGTTAGCGTTGAAACGATTTAACTGTAACATCTTTAAGTGTAGAGGTGACCTCTAGCGTTAGTGGCGGTAAAAACTGACACTAGAGTACAATATTTTAGAGTTCAATTCTAAATTACGCTAACGGTGACCTTTAAGTTTTAACATTGACGCCAGAATAGCACTCTTTGGCTTTATTGTTTTGGTTATATGTTCCTATACCTACTTATATATGTTATTGTGTCTTCCATACTATTTTCGCTTCTTCCACAACACCATTACTAACAAATATAATAATACTTTTAGATTTAGGAAATGTCATATTTCAAAAAGATCAAGTAAATAAATATCAAATAAGGAAATTAACTAACTTCATACTTGTATACATTACAATATATGAAATTGTATAGACAAAGTTTACAAGGAGTCGCGAGAATATGCATTTCATACAATATCTTAAAGTATAATGTTTTCAATTTTGTGTGCTAAACAATATTGTTTTCAAAACAAGTGTCACGAGAATAAATCCGTTAGACTGGCGAATAATATTCCGTTCAGTCATAGTTCAAATATTTGTTAACTGCAATATTCAATAAATTGGATACCTCCGTTGCGAAATTCCGTTGGTAGTAAGTGCGACGTAAGTTCACACGCGGAAATTTGTCCCCGAGTGTAAAAACAGCCACAGGCTTACGTGTTGCCGTGTTGCGGAATTCAATTATCTAGTGTCGAGTCTCCTCTTAATCAAAAACGCCCGTGCACAAGGAATCCACGGCGCGTAGATCCTCGACGCACTCTAGGAACGTGAACGTGATGGTCGAACAGGTAGGATTATTACGTAAATGATTTTGCTAGTAGCAAGATAACGTTTCGTGCCATAGGCGCGACTTGAATTATTGTCGAAAGGGGCTTTTACAAGATACCAAGATAATCTTAGAATTCATGAGCATTATCCTGATCAGGTCCCTTAATGGCTCCTAAAGGAAAATAAAATAAATCATTCTTAAGATTGTGGTCGCCTATTCTTTTACTTGGAATTGGACTCCGCACTTCTTTTTTAATTCACCAGATAAATAAGTATTTAGGTTAAAGAAAAGCACTACGTTTGCTAAGCGATATCTTTTATTCACATGCATCCCAAAGAAAGTAATTGCATTGATAAATTTTAGTACTACAAATTTTAATATAGGTATCATATTCTTCAGAAATACCCTTAACATGCTTAGTTTTTTTAAAAAAATTTCCTGTAGTTAGATTAAATAAAATTGTACTCTATTAGTCTAAATCTGCGGTGAGGGTTATTTTATACCTTAATTTTTATTATACATATTTCCATTTAATACTTTGTGTAAGGACTGGAGAATGATTTAAAGATTGAAAGCTTCACGTTCAGAATTTATTTACTTCAGTGTAGCCGAAAGACTGTAGGTCTAACCACATACATTAGATATAAATAGTATATTCCATAAATACCCGAAAGTCACCAATTTGTGTTTTTCCGTTCCGTAAATATTCAATTCCTGAAAAGATTCGATTTATGGAACGCGGTGACCTGAAATTTGTGTCTGGTTTGTCATCAAACTCATCGCGCTCAAAGCACGATGACTTCGGTTATTTGCAATTTACATCAATTTGAAAAATGGCATTGGTGCTGTTTGAAGATGGTTTTAAGTTTGTTGTTTGCTTTGTGAGGTTGCGATATCGAAAATTCGTGACTATGTTTAAATTATTGAAATAAAAATTGCTAATATATTTTTCTTTTTTTTACAACAGTGAATAACAAGGTGAATACAATTGTGCACACTGCGATGGAATTATAAATGATTTGAAAATTGTTGGGAATCATGAATGCTTTTCTGACGGAACTTGAATGTCATACTGTTCCGAAAATACTCACCACTTTTAGTAACCAACTACTGACCGAAATCACCGATTACGATTAGTCTGATTTATTTACGGAACATACTAAAGGTGCATTCACAAATAAAAATTAGGTTTAGATTTATGGTTTATACTTTAGATTTAAAGACTTTGGCTGCATATTATGTAATGACTCCATTCACACTTCAGAATTTAGGGTTTCTAAATCCAAATAATAAAGCTAAACATTGCATGGTCCAAACTTTAGGTTTATGATTTAGTTTGACGTCACAAACTTCACCAATGAGAACGAGTCTGAAATGATATGGATATATAGACCCATCTTTATTTAGTATCCACATGGTGTATTCGGCTTTTTAAAAAAATTCGAGAAGAACATGGATACTGTCATAACTTAATTGCTGAAGTATAACCAATAATGCCAAGCGAATGATATTTTCACGGCGCACAGGTGTCTTTTTGAGTAGTGCTCTACCGATATTTTATTCTTGTTTTTGAAGCATTTACATAGATGTCTGCACATATCAAAATTAATTTTCAGGTAATTTAAACTTACATTTATAAATATATATATATATATATATCATCACGGCTTATTACCCATTGCTGGGTGTGCCAATCTGCTTTGTACACAGATGCGGTAATGATGAAATATTTGCAAATAAATGATTTACTTAAACCTAAACAAAAACCATAAATGCACCTTAAATGTGTAACACATTTTTTATATTTAACACTTATTCTGCTGCTGCAGAATCTTTTTATACGTTTACTCATGTCTTACAAAGCCAAATATGAACGGACAACAAAATACTTGTATGTACGACACAAGTTTAATGATGATAAGGACATACACTGCTCACAACAATTAAAGAGTAATTTTTTATGGTGATAACTGTTTTTCTACATTCAGGATTCATATTAAATTTAACTTACACATACTTTATACTTTCATTTTATTAATTTTATTAGTTTCAAATTGCTAACAATACATACCTCCTACTGAACTAGATTGCCCAGATAATGTACTTCCAAAAATTAAATGGCAAAAGGTCCATTTACTTAATTTTTGTTACTTTTATCTCTCAGAGAGTTAATTTTAGCTCTAATAGGGCCCTATTCTGTAACTCGGTGGTTAATTTTTAACCACTGGGTAAAATTTTTATCCAATAGATATTGATTTGACAACCAAAAATCCCTCTTTTTGTTATATGTTAACATACATTGGGCCCTATTCTGTAACTCGGTGGTTAATTTTTAACCACTGGTTAAAATTTGTATCCAATAGATATTGATTTGACAACTAAAAATCCCTCTTTTTGTTATATGTCAACATATTTGATTGGTTAAAAAATTTAACCAATGGTTAAAAATTAACCACTGAGTTACAGAATAGGCCCCTTTATTGGTTAAAAAATTTAACCAATGGTTAAAAATTAACCACTGAGTTACAGAATAGGCCCCATACTGTGTATTACCTCCGTTAGCGTCTAATAAAGCTTTTTAACGAGCATGGCATGTTGCGGAGAAGTCTATGTTTTCTTGTGAAATTTGGTGTCATTCGTCTACCAGAGTATCTTCGAATCGTCGTATTGCCATATTTGGGTTAATACGACTTCTTATGTTGTCAATAGGATTGAACTCTGGACTATATGCTAGCCATTGCATCTTTTCAATATTATTGAGTGAAAGGTATTGTGTGACTAGTCTAACTACGCACGCGGGCTCCATATCTTACAGCAATATTAAATGTTCATTTGTATCTATCGCTACAAAAGCACTTCAAGTACATAGTGCCCAGTGGCGGATTTAGAGAGGGGGCACTCGGGCACGTCCCCCCCCCTGTTACTTAAAAAAAAATTATTACATATTATCATTCACGTATTAAACATCATAGATAAAAAAACATACTAATAAAAATAATAAAAATACAGAATTCTATTTATTTTCAAATTGTTTATTATTTTGGAGATGCCCCCCCCCTATCTTTTTTTTTATTATAAGTAATAGAACAAATGATTCCTATAAACATTTTATTATTTTAATTATACTATTTGATGGCAGATGTAGATATTTTTTATAAAGTCACGTTAAAAAGATACGACTATCAACTTTTATTTTTTAAATAGCAAACAATAATTATTTCACTAAAATATAAACTGCCATTTTTTTGTCTTAAGTTGGTCTTATTACTTACTTTGATGTTTTAACTTATTTTGTATAACATTGTTGCATTTTATTTATTTTCACATGGCTACTTAGAATATTTGAATAAACATTATTTCTCATATTTTTCGAACTCATTTACTTGTTTGGGGTCCTGCACTCTGATTTTTTTATTATTTTAAGTGAAAGTTCTTTTAATTTTGAAGTAATTCGTAGTAAGCATTAAAAAGTTTTAATTGTTTTTAGTTTAACTGAATTTGATTTTTAAAGTCAACGTGACATCACGTCGTCACCTATCTTTCTCTCGCACAAGTTCTATAGTAGGCAGCGAGAGAAATGTAGCACTAATGTGACGTCAGAGTGACACTGACAACAAACCTCAAATATCTTGCAAAGTAATTATTACAAAATTGTTTTCTTCATCTTAATCCCTATTTATTGAGTAATACTTTAAGTATAAAGTGTACATTTTATTATTTTTTGTTATGGTGCAGGACCCCAAAAAGATCATTAAAAAGACAAAAGATGGGAGTTTATATTTTAGTAAAATAATTTTAGGTTGCTATTTAAAAAATAAAAGTTCTGACTTTATAAAAAATATTTACATCTGCCATCAAACAGTATATTTAAAATAATAAAACTTTTATATGAGTAATTTTCTACAATACAATACATCAGTATAGCAATACGAGGTACGGGGGGAGAGCTTAGCCAATATATTTAAAATTTGTTTTTCCGAATTTAGTGCCCCCCCCCCCCTATTATAATTTTCTAAATCCGCCACTGATAGTGCCGTACAGTCAAAATACTGTTACGTATAATGAAAAGTTCTGCTTTATTTCTGATCGACATTCATAACTGTACTACCTAGAAAACAAACACTTGACTGCAACTCTAAGACGTCCTTATTGCGAATTTGTATATATTGAATATCAATTCATCAGTAAAGAGTTAGCCCCCCAGTGTGTCAGTTGCCATCCTTGATGTTACTGAGCAAACAGAATTCGAGCTTTTTATGGTTCTTACTTAAAAAGGTACTTTAACTGGAATCCTGGAAGATAAATGTCCCTTACGATTACGAAGACTGTTTGATACAGTCTGATCTGAAATTTTGTTACAAGTGAGCTTATTTTATAGTTGTTGAGCTGTTAAGGTAACGCCACTTTGCATACGTCAGTGCTATGTCAACAATTTAAGTCATAAATTAGCACCAATATTTTAACAGCATGTATGTAGAGATTCATTGTTTTTTATACCATGTCAAAATGGCTTGGGACCATTGGCATATGCATTGTAATCGATTACAATTCAAAATCAGTTTCTGACATAGTACCAAGGAGGATACAAATTGAATGAAGCATTCAATGCTAGGATACCACGACATAGCAACCATGGTAACAGAGTTTCCTTTGACCCGATTCCGCAATACCCTTTCAGAGTGCTGTTGTACATATTTTATACTTTTAACATCTAAATTTTAATTTTAATTTTTTTTAATGGAATACAAAATATTTAAGAATGTATCAGTCAGTGCCGTAACTAGGGCGTGGCAAAGGTGGCGCACGCCACGGGCGCAAAATTCTTAGGGGCGCAAATTTTTTAATCATTTATATGGTTTTAGATCAAATATTTCTAAAATCTGTTTTCTAAATTTAACAAATAATTATCTACAAATAGGCAAGTCGGGAATGTTTATTGTGGAAATAATTGGTGACAAACTGGCGTGAATTTTATTCTTTTTATTGGGGCCTCCAAAAAGACATACTAATTTTGCACCCTCTAGCGGCCCTGGATTTTGCCGCCATCTTGGGCCAAAATGTTGCAAGACTGCAAAATTAAAGCTCATAATTTTCTCTACATAAAAGGATTCTTACAATTTTTTGCGTAAGATGATGTCTCAAAGAGTTATGTAAAAAATATTAGGTTCAGCTCTTTCCTACAAATTCATCCACAACTCTGATCCGATTAAAGATACGATAACGCGGTTTGAAATTTTGAATTCAGCATGAAATTCTCCTTCATGTCATGTATTATACTTTGTTCCATTTTAGCCATTCAGAATTGTAGAGAGTAGGGAATAGTTTTCACCTCTCTGATTGGCTGAAATTGGAGACAAAAAACAAGTTTACCCATTGTAATTTCGCCTAATTAAAACTGGTGCTGATGCGTGCGCCATCTACTGAATGGCTTAAATGGAACAGAGTATAGACGATTTTTGCCGTTGAGCGGTTCGCGAGTTACTAACAACTTAAAGTTATATGAAATTTCTCTAAAATCTGCAAATCGGTTTAGATCTGATATCCTCTGAAATTTCGACACGTTTTAAATACCTACGTAAAATGGTTTATTAATTTTAGATGAAAATATAAGAACTAAGCCGACTTACAGTGCAGATGTTTTAAATTTTAGAAAATGTTCATGCAAGTTTAAGTTTTGTTTTTATTTTCTTAATATGTAGGGGCGCAAATAATTTTTTTGCCACAAGCGCTCAAAACCCTAGTTACGGCTCTGGTATCAGTATATTTATATAAACTATAATACTGTACGTACAGAAATATTTTAATATTTGTAAAAACAAAATAATACATAGTAGTTACAAAATATACCGTAAATCAAGTTCATTAAAAGCAAATTTTCTCTGTTTTATATAAATGATTTACTTTTTATGGTTTATATTTTATTATCTGTATATCCGATTCGTAGTATCTTATAGATAAATTAAGATGAATCTTTTCATAATTCTTTCACATAATTCTTAAAAGATTTTGCTTCTAAAGGACTTAATTAACAGTCTGTTTAGAATTATCATAGAAAAATGAAGGTTTATTAAAACTTAACATAATTGATGGTCTTGCAAGTATCTAGTGTATAGTATCTGAGAGATATACCACAGCAGTATATTATACGAAGTTGTTCTGAATTTCTTGGACTGATGTCTTCAAATCGGCTAGTTTGTACCTTGTACTATATCATTGATTGCAACAATACAAGTCTGCAGTTGATTTTCACACTTTCTGGTGTTCAAATGGCTCACTGTTTTCTTCAAAAAGGCATGATTTCAGAAGCGTGCCCGAGCGCTAGACAAGAATAGTTCACCACATCTACTGTACATTTTTGCAAGCCAGATTAAATGTTTGGGGTGTAATCTGTAATCGCTGTTAATTTTAATATCCTGTTTTAATTTTTCAATATTAATAATAATAGACACTGAATAAAACATTAAAATGACAGATAATACATTTGTTTCTACTGGCTACAAATTTAAACAGGTTGTAAAAATTAACATGGTAGGTATGATAGAGAATACATAAGTATATATTGCATTCGAACATCGAACATAAACATAACCTATCTAGCACGTTTATTGTAATGTAATGTAGACCCTGTATAATAGTCGCGCTACATTGTATTGTGTTTAGACAGTTTATCAATATAAGTCAACAATCCCTTAAATATATTTTCTTTTGCAGAATGGTCTGTGATCTGGCAATTTATTTTTATACATGAAAGGGGAAAAACATGCGTCTTCACATCCTTTGAAAAATTGTAACTTTTAATTATAAGGCATTTGACCTTGAATGAAAATAAATTCTCCTGCGATGTCTTATTTTCCTAGATACCTTGCATCACCAAAGTTTTGGTACACGAGCCGCCATTGTATATACTACTTTTTAGGTTTCGAGCACCCAACAGAAATATAAAATTCAGCCCCACTGTTGTACGATATAATTGTCGATGAACAAAATTATTTGTACAATATATTTTGCCAATCAAATCATTATTATAATATGTGAATACTGGTCGGTCTGCAAGAAATATTAAGGACTATTTCACTCATAAATATATAAACCAATCCAAATTCAGGATTCTACCTAGTTACCAATATTCACTTCGACAAAACACTGACACAATTTTTTTTTTTCGCATCCTTTAAGCCAATAAGATGTCGTATTTTTATAAGTAAGTGAGTTTTGATAAGCGAAAATTTTTTGACGTTTTAGAAATATATTGTTTACATACCTGTCAAAGTCTATATAATTTCAGTGTTATCAGCTTTTATTAAAAACGAGTCGATTCGGACAGGAATCTTTTTAAAACGTTGAGAAAGCAAACTGAAACATAATACCTCTAAGCACAATAAAAATTATATGATTTTTGTCAAGAAAAAAATTATATAAATGATTACCTGATTTTTATTTTGGAAATAGTCATCCGAATACCATTCGTGGTTAAATTTTATCCTGGAAAAATTTTCCGATTGCTTTACTCGAGCCTGTTGCCAATTTATCTCGTGACATTGATCAAAATTTTTTTTGTCAATGTCACTCAATAAATTGCTACGCAACCGGCTCTCGTAATAATCTGAAAAATTTTCCGGCAAAAATTTACCACTTATGATATTATATATGAAAAATACTGTAACATATAAATTACATGCCTGAATTTTTAAAAATTACTGAGGACAGCAACGAATCAATGAACTAGGTACATAATTTCACAAATTTAAAAAAGGTTATTGAATAAATTCTATTTGTTCTCATAAAGATTATGGTCACGTAAATTTTATTTGAAATAATTATTTTCAGTCTGTTATACATTGCTTTACAAAAAAACGATATAAACATCCTCGATTTTGAGCTCATACATATTTACATTTTGTTTAAGTGGTTTTTTGAAATTGAAAACAAACGTTGATACTTGTAATGTAATAAAAATGCTGTTGTAAATATTTCAGAAAAACAAATTTCATAAAATTTATACGCTGTTTTATCTTCCGAAATGAAATGCCAGTTAACGTCAAATTATTTCAAATATGAAATAAAAATTCCAGAAGTTGTTTTGGGAACGTTCGTGTTTAATTTAGGAAGCAACTGATACAGATTCATTTTCCAATCTCCCCTTACACTGGAAACTGAGGAAGGTGCGAGTTCACGTATAAATTTTTCAATTCCGGATGGGGTGGGTAGGGGGCGCATTACGCGTACCATCCCCAACCCGGGGCTGCCAAAGCGGCCGACAATTTTCTCTTCGGCAAAAACGCAACCCGGCTCAGAACGGAACACGTCGGTTGATTAACTGATTTTTTGTTTGCGGAAAAACTCCGTAGGGCCTTTTCACCACAATTTGTTAGTGCGTGGCGCAAGTCTTCGAATGGATACAAACATTACTCATTGCTTTGGATTCCCATGGCACATAACCTGCCATTTTTCATTGGGGGTTTCTCTTTTTTAACCCGAACTGAGCACGCAGTTCCGCAGGAGTAGGTCTTGAAAAATGGCATTAATTTCCTGTAAAATATTGGTTATTAGATGTCAAATCTTCACCCTAATTTATTTATATTTGGAAAGTCGATAAGGTTTCTAGAATATAAACTATATTTTCTAGAAATATTAATGCATATAATTTCTGGTTTACTTATTTTGGTAATACATACAAGAAAAAATAACGATGTATCTGTACCATTGACGACGATTACATTGCTATTGATAATTGGATACTAATTTTGAAGTTTAATCGGAATCGAATCCATATCGTTTTTATTACAACCTGTCACCTAACACATACAGGTACGCGATCCCAAAGTAATATTTATTTTTAAATATAATATCTAAAATAAAAACATAGGAATTTAACGTGGGATTTTAGTTTTATACAATTTCTTGCTCTCCTGTTCATTTTTCTGAATAAACTGTAAAATGCAAACTAATTTAGAATTAAAATTAGCACACAAAACTTTTTTCTGAGACGACCATTGTGATAAGTATGACATATTAGCGTAGTATCCTAACACTGAAAGTTGAATTTATGACATTATTTGTTATTTTTATTTTATTCTAAATATTTTATTTAATTTTGAAATTTTATCTATTATTGTCGAACTAATATACACAATTGATACGTAATAACAATAGCAAAAAGTCAGAAATCACTTATTTTTCTTCCGCTTCTTGTCTATACTTGAAGAATACTAGGTCGTTATTGCAGAATTATCTATCGGTTTAACATCAGGGTCGCGACGAGGATGCTTCTATTTCATTAAATAGATACATAATTTTATTAGAAAACACATGGATAATTATTTAAATAAAAACTAATTGTATTTTATTATTATTTATTCTAAAAATAATGTTCGTAAATTCAAATATCTTAGCTCGTGTCTATTGACTTGCACTCCGCTACGCGTCGTTCACCAATTTACACTCGTCTGATATTTGGTATTTACATAACTTATTACGAAAATTACTAATTATGTTTTTAGTATCTATTTTGTAACAATGGCCATGACATTATAGAACACAATATAATTTTTTGCACGATCAGGTTATTTTTTGTTTACCGATAGTGTTTCCAAGACAGTAGGTCTTATTTACAAATTACTGAACGGTAAGTGATGTGACTCACGTCGGTAAGTGATGTGCTTCACTTGCCGTTCAGGAGGCGAGACGGTAAATAATAAAAAACAAAAATCAAAGCTTACTTCAAAAATGACAAATATTTTTTTTTAATATGTCAAAATAATTTTCAAATCTTATTTTTCTTTTAAATTTTGTTCGTCGATCGTGGAAAAATAATATAAGCATCACGAACGTTAAGGAATTACCGATCTCAGACAAAATTGGGACCTTCGCTTCGCTCAGACTTCGATCGGTAAACTGTCCTTACCGTTCTAATTACAACTATTTCTATTTAGGTGTCTTTATGAGTCTATAAACGGAACTAAAAACACGTTGTTAACGCACTGTTTTTTGCGCTTTTCGTTTTCTAAAGGAGGTATGACTGCTTTTAAAACTGACAGATAAATGACATATAACCTTAAATTTCTCTCAGTTGACAACTGACAATGAAATTTCATTTGTGAAGTTAGCTGGCGGCGCTGCCAACAGAACTGATAAAACACAACAAGCCATATTTTTGAAGTCACATTTTAAAAAAATATAAAATTACCTCAGTAGAAAAAATGGTATAAGAAGCATGTTTCATAAGGCTTGTTAATGCACTCGTTCTTTGTAAACCACCGTGCAGCAGCTCGTTGTCCAAACTTGGACTTATACGTAAACAGAATGTCTAATGAAACTTGTTTTTTAATGTAATATTATACATATACTGTAAGTTTTTTGTTTACTTAATCCTCTTTCGAGAAAAAAATCTATAAAGTTTTGAATTAATCCCTCCAAAATATGATATTAATAAAAGTGCCATGACTGAAAAAGTAAGTGTATTTAAAAAAGAACTTTTCGTTGTGTGTGATTTGATCCATTTTTATTAAAAATGATATGTAGAGGACAATTTCTCATTTGACAGAGCAATGAACAAAATATTCGTGGCACTCTTCTTAATATCATATTTTGGGGGAATTAAGTCAAAATTTTATTATTAATTTTTCGAAAATTTTGTTATACACGGTGAATCTTTGAAATGACCGCCCTCGATATCTCCCTTGTCGTTAGAAATAGAGCATAAATTTATTAATAGAATTTATTCGTCTGCTCAAGGAGTATAACTAGTGAATGCAATCTCGCGAGATTGGGGCTCAGGCGAGATCTCGCGAGTTTATGAATAACAATACCGCGAGATCTCGCCAATTTCGAGATCTCGCGAGATTGGCAGTTTTGTGTGTTTATTCTTGCAAATAATCACAATATTTGAATAAATTAGGAAAAAAATAATAAGAATTATAAGTATTATGAAATAAACATTTATTTACGAGTAAACAGTAAACTTTGACGTATCTAATCAAATAAGAAATGAAATAAACAACCAGCTTCTCTTCTAATATCAAACAAAAGTCTTTTAATAATAATACAGTTCTTTTATAACATAACAACAAGAAGTCAAAAATTAAAATGAAACTAATTAACTAAGTTGAATTGACTAAACTGAGATATTGATATTACTATCCATTAAAGAAAACTATACCTACTCAGAGATCTAAACTCTCGAGATCTCGCCCATTTTTCGGCCGAGATCAATTTCGCTAAAAAAGGCCGAGATCTCGCGAGAACGAGATTGCATTCCCTAAGTATAACCTAAAATGATTTTCACATGGTGTTGCATTACGGCTCGGCGAGAATTGTTTCTCTTTTTTTTTAAATGGGACATCCTACATATTTTCATATATTTTGAATTGTATTTTATTCACCTATATGCACATATAATTTCTATAATTTTCCTCGACGTTATCAAGGTGTTCAATAAAGCAATTCAAATTTACTCAATTTCAAATGACTATAACTCGTCATTTTCAAATGGAACACTCTATATTTTATTATTTAGTTGGGTTTCATTTTATGTTATCCTATGCATAAAACCAATAATTTCGGAGTTATTTACTATTTTCGTCTAAATTTATTTAAATTAAATCTAGTATACTATGGACATTGTGTTTTTATTAAGAAACAATTGAAATAATGGACAGTAGTTTGCATTAACCAATAATTAAAACTGTTTATTATTGTGATTATAACAAGATTAAGTAATTAATGACTCTTAATGTTCAATAGTTCTATGACACGATTACCTTAATACAAGTACAGCACATACATTCAACTTGCGCTGTTTTGCCACTGATGATGATAATGTATAATATGAAATATACCTCTGGTTTATATATAATTACTTAGATTAAGTACCTACTTCTTTTTTACGATAAAACCATGAATTCCGTATTCCTTATTTCAGTCATAAATATTAATGTACGCAAATTTAATCGCGATACAGTCAATAACGCGTTTCGCGGACCTTAAACTTTTATAGATTGAAATAAATTTAAATGCATCTTGAAGGATTATTATCGTCAATTACTTTTGCTGCTCCTTAACCCAATTTCCATTGTTATTGGTATAAGATGTACACGAAGACCACGCTGCGTAGAAAAATTTGAATTATAAAAGCTAATATATTCCCCTTTATTCATCCAAGAAAAATACATTCTGTGATCGTTTCGTTAAAAATGTTTTCTTAAACGATAACGACTCCAGAAGTTTTGCATTTTGAATTTCGTGTAAAAATCACAAATCATTATTTAAAGTTACGTGCGCCATTAAAGCAAATTGAAAGATTATGCCGTTTTCTGTGTTCGAGAATGAAATTAATTCTTGTCTCACCAACGCATTCCATCTAAATAATCCCCAGAAGAATTTTTTCGAAGAGAAAATATTTTGAATATTAGAAAATATGATGACAAGAGGTAATATTGATGTATAAATAAAAGACTGAAAAGAAAAAAGATAAAGGTTTCAATTCGCATGCTTCAATAAAGTTTTACATAATAAATAAAATGCTTTCAACTGATTTCAGAAGACTAATCTTTGTAAACATTAATCTTTGTTGATACAAATTTGTATTCATAAGGAAAAATTTGTGAGTTTTTTTTGTAGAAGGAAATCAATGAAATCGTAAAATCATATTACATAGTAAAAATAACTTATTGAAGACAAAATTTTATTTTAGTATTTATTTTCTAGGTTATATACAATACAAATTTACGTAACGAGACCTAAAAGTGGTACTTTACTGGGATAGCAAGAATATTCCAGATCCAGAGCGAGCCGTAGGCAAGCTTTTGGAGCTTATGAGGTCAGTAAAGTACCATTTTCAGGTTATGTTGGGTACAAAAAAAATTTCACAGTCCTGAAAAATAGAATAAATAAAAATCTATAGATTGGCATTATTTGATTTTTTTATTGCCAGGAAATAAAAAATAAGTATACAATTGATCGGCATGGAAACATTCATATAGGAATCGGAAAGTTAATTTCCGATCCCTTGTACACAATTTTCCGAGATAGCTTAGTAATGAATGATTTTCCAGTCTAAATAGTAATCAGAAACGGCCTTTTTTCTGGACAGTCGCGAAAAAGAATACATAACAAATAGGCAAAAATATTAATTCATTCTCCAATAATACAATAATTAACAAATATCATAAATTATAAAAATTATTCATTTATAATATAAATGATATAAATTTTATATCATTGTACAAATATAAAATCATTAAAATATACTTATTTTGGTGATATCCAAAAGTATCAATTTAAACAGCTGTTAAATTTAGCTAGGCAATAGTTTAAGAATAGTTGGTGACTAAAAATCGGAAATATACTCGTATAACAATATTTTTGATTTAGAATAGCTATTTGTGTATTAAGAGCGCAAAATGGGACATTACCGATTAAGAGGTTGTTGCGAAATCGACAATGTCCATTTGCGCTAGAAACACACACAAGATTTTTCTACAGTCGCCACAATGGGGTCGTCCACCATAACAAAAATTTATTTGTTTCAAGTGCATTAAACTAGTGCAGTGAAAAAGTGGATGTCCATTGGGAGCGATCACGCGTCACGCCAAACTTTTGCAGTAGGCAGCACAATTTATTTTATATTTAACTATATTAATTTTAATTTATAGTTATTTTCCATTCTTCTTGAGCTATTGCTTCAATCTAATCTGAGCATTTTATATTTCGTTTTTATAAATGAATGCTCTATTTTATATTTACAGCAGTGGGGCATTTTGTTCGGTTATGTAATATACCGACGGAGCATTTATATGTCAGATTGACTTGTGAAGGTGGTAAATGTGTAACTGCAATGCTATTAGTTCCTAAATAAACGTTTCCAATAAGAATGTAGACAACTGACATTTCTCAGTACTGTATTAAAAATTTGGACAGCGAGCGTTTTTTCTATTTTGTCGCGCATGAGCGTCAAAGTGACACTTTGCGTTGACAAAAGAGCGCGGAAATGGCTATTTTGTATGTAGCTTGTAGAAAAATGAATTTTATGTTAATCCTGCCTTGGTTAACTTGAAATTTTTATTCCAAAATTTGTCGATTCTTATTTTTTATAACAAATTTGTAATTTTTTGCACATACAGTGTGTTTAAAAAAATTATAACTCGGAGTAGGCTATGAACAGAGAAACATAGGTCTGATCATTATTCAATTCAAAAGTCAAGTTGTCAAATTGATCTTGATATCTAATTTTAACGAGAAAAGACAATAAATAAAGATATAGTATATTGCCATTCGCCGTTTTCTATTTTATACATAACGCTAGTAAAAACAATATTTATGAGTGAAAAAATCAGTTCTCTAAAAGAAGTATCATAAAAAAGTAAATATCAAATGCTTAATGACTTAAATTAGAAAGTAATATATAGGTAGTTATGTACTATATCCGTTTTAACTATAGAGTGGTGGGAAGATAGGTGCAGTTAGATTTTGGTTTTTGATTGGGTAATATCCCGATATTATCCAATCAAACAACAAGATCAAACTACCTATCTTCACACAACTCTATAGTTAAAACGGATATAGCATAATATCTTACTGAAACATATAATTAATATGACTTAATTATCTATTTATGTTATCTGTATGTATTTATCTAACTTAACATCTCGGAAATAACGAACATAACAGTGGTGGTAGAAAAAGTCCAGGTGCATTTTTCAAAAATAAAATTCAAGCAGCGAGTGTAATGTTGTGTTCACATTAGATATTTTCGTAAGTGAATGAGCATAAATAAAGCAAAAACTCCTCCCGGGGTGATTCGAGTAAGTTGTGACACATAATACTTTGTAACAAATAAGTGCAACGTAATTTAATATTCGTGTGTAATGACATGGAGGAAAAATCTCCATTTTAATATAAGCTGAGGTCGGAGCTATGAGGAGTGTACAGTACAAGCCGCGCAAAGGAAATAAAACTGATTTCCATCATAAGCGCGCGCCATTTATAATCTGTCGTGTCTGTGCGAGAGGCCGAAAGGGCACTAGGCACTACTCGGCAGTGCGTTCCTGCAATGCAATCCGGACTTTCATTCAGCCCCTAATGCATTCCGGGAAAACTCAACACTGTTTTTGCAAAAACTATTTAATAACGTGACTGTGATAGATGAGCGGATAGTGTAAAGTTTAATTTATATTACTATTTCTGTACAGTATCAGTTACATTTTACTGTGAAATTTGACTTGAATTTAGTCTTTATGGGAACAAATAACAAAATAGAAAATGTAGTATTAAAATGTAATATTTTCTAAACTTATGCGTTTGAAATAATCACATTTACGATCTTACCACCTCTATAGTTAAAGTGACAGTTTATTAACCATTAGTTAAGAATTAAACTGAAAGTTGGAAACCATGCGAACAACAGTTTTAACTTCCTGCTAGGTCTAACCAAAGATGGTAAGAACAATTGGCAAGCGAACAAAGAATTAATTTTGTGTCCGCTCGTCCAGAAAGTGACCTATTTCGTGCTTGTTTTGAGTGCGCAAAGTGGTTCATTTCTTAACAATTCGACCGTGAGCAAAATTGGATTGTGCAATTTTTGCGCACGGCTCTTTTATTTTGCGTTCAGCTTGTTCGCCGTTTTAAGAAATGAACCATAGACAAAACAGGCACTCAAAATGTCACTTTTTAGGAAAGCTGGACACAAATTATTGTGTGTACCACGAGTGCAAAATGACATTGCCGCTCTCGCATTATTGAAGCTCTCAGCTGCGCTTTGAGCTTCAAACTTCATGCTTGTGTGACAATTTAGTATTTTGCATCCTTAGTACACAAATAACTATTCTTAACATTGCGGACAGGCCGTTAGCCTTTTCTTTTACTTTGCGCACGGCCTTTCGAACTGTTAAGAAATGAACCACTTTGCGCACGCAAAACAGGCACGAAAAAGGTCACTTTCTGGGCAAGCGGACACATATAACTATTCCCTACAATTAAAACAGGTAAAATTCTGATATGGCCAACACAATACCTCCGCCATTTAATTGTAATTATTATTTTTTTTACTTTTTTTTTAAACGATACTATTATTAATTTGAAATGATTAGTTCTTTGATGGTGACATATCTGTCAGTTACATACATTTGAGAACTGAACTGTGTAACCAAGGAATTGTGTTTGTTTAAAGCGTAGGCTCACATACACACATACACACACACATACACACATACACATACACACACATACACACATCCACACACATACACACATCCACACACATACACACAGGCGAGCGAGCGCGCACACACGCACACACACACACACACACTCACACACACACACACATCATCGTGAAAATGTTAAAATTGGATTCTAGGGACCTTAAAACGTGGTCATTTACCAAAATCTCGATATGCGTTTTTTAGCACGACCCCTAACCTTCCTTACCAAGGGTAGCGGGAAAAAGACCTACCCTTTACAGTTAACAACTTGCACAAATTACGCATACTAACTGACATATAGCCATCGCGTACTCTTGATCGCGTTTACTATTATCTGCCTTTACCCTTCCAATGTAAAAATAATTCAATATTTAATAAAATATATATTTTTATTTTATTTTTTTTATTACCCATTGCTGGGTGTGCTAATCTGCTTTGTACGCAGATATCGGTGAAGGTGATGACATATTTATACCGTGCGGGCGTTTACCAAGTGTCACCTCACGGGCACTCATTGCTGGCGTGGAGAGTGCACCACAAGGGTCAACTTTGTGCCATTTTAAATTTGAAATATTTGGCGTCGGTCGGGATAGAACCCGGTACCCCAGATTCACGACCAGACACTCGGGCACGCGGCCACGAGACCCCATAAAGAAAATATATGTAAAACGAGGATGAAAATGTACAAGAACGAAAAATATACCATACTATAATATAGAATAAACCGTACAAAAATGGAAATTGAATAGTCTGATTTCAAATATATTTTTTTTAATTAGACAGGTGGAACCTATTTGACACTTTGTTTTTCAGTTATTCTTAGGCATTTTTCAAAAAATTATGAACTCAATACCAAGGAGAAGTGAATATTTGATGTAATTTCTACAATTTTAAACTGTACTGTTTTAGCCGTAACATGAACAGGAGAGTAGGATATAGCATAAAACTACTTAATATCACCTGTTTAATCCCTGTGTTAACCTCTAACCACAACCATCTGGTATATAATTTCAATATTATAATTAATTATAAAAAATTATATTTACGTGTTTTTCATAAAACCATTTTTTAATTTGTGAGAATTTTTGATAATTACTTAACAATTAAATTTTGTATTTTATTTTGTAATTAATTTTTGTTTTCAAATGTATAATTAAATATTACTTGTCTTTGTAAAGTGATAGTTCTAAAAAAATTAAAAAAAACGTTCATAAAAACTTTACAAATTGTTATTCTTCACAGTTTTATCTACAAATTTTTTACTGTGTATTTCATATTAATTTATCATTGTAAACTTTCATTACTAAGTAGAAATTGTTTATTTTGCATTATTAAATTTGCAAAATTAATGAAAGTAAAAAAGCTTTTCATTTGTCATGAACAAACCCATAAATTTCTTTGTAAAATTGTTTACTCTTCAAAATGAGTGCATTGAAATAAAATCATGCACCTGTAAGTAATGTCTGTAAACTATAAAATATGAAAGTAAAATCCGGGGAGAATGAGCAGCCCCATTAAAAGTTCCCCTCCTTGACTGGCAGGCAAACTTGAAGTTGAGAGGCGCATATAAAGGCCAGCATTATATTAATCGCCTGAAATGCCATTTTTCAATGCATTCAGGGTAGATTTACTTCCGCTCTCTTGTAATTACAGGTGAAGTGTTGAGCGCTCGACGCTCAAAACACGCACAACGTTGCTGCTTTCTCCTCCGCTGCCACTAAGCGTTTCACAAAGAAACTTCTAATTTTACCTTTGAATTTTCATTCTGTACATGGAGACAGATAGATACATCCAATTGAAGAGTGGGTGTGGTTGGATTTCCTAAAGCTCTTCGCGTTTTATTGCTGTATTTATCTTTTATTGCTACCTGTACCTTCAAATTTACAACTAATTGTGAGTTGCCGCTTGATTTTAATTCGGAAGTACTCAGGATAATGAATTGTTTCAGATATATCGGCCGTTATTTTGTTTAATTTTCTAACTGTGGGTAACAACTAACAGACTTATTTATTGCTGCCATATTAATTGAATAATTTATTTCTAAAAGGTGTTAACATTAGTTTATATATTGTTTTCTCAATAAATAAGGCTAGGTAGTCCACGTAATGTGTATTTATTTAACAATACGAACTTTTCGGACTTTCAGTAAGCCCATCCTCAGCTACACAATACATTAATTGAAAGCATTATGGAAAAATAAAGTAACAAATTTCTTACTTAAATTACAAAGGTTGAACACTAGTTCTAAAAAATATTATTATAGTCTTTTAAATCTCTTTTACCCTTTCAGGTGTCGAGATTTTTTCTTCATATCGTGTTATTATAATTTACTTTTGATTTTAGTTTATATTTTTTATTAATTCTTTCCATTCTTTTCTGTTTTTAGCTTTCCTCTTTGCTTCTTGACCGCTAATTCCGTTTCTTGTTAGTATTTCTTCTATGTTGCTTTCCCATGTTTTCTTCGGCCGCTTCTTTTTTTCTTCTGTGTTATTCTCGCATTCCATACTATCTTTGTTTGTCTACCTTCCGGCATTCTTATCAGATGTCCATACCATGTTAGTTGTTTTTTTCCACCACATTGTGTATACTTTCTTCTTGTAGGTTATTTCGTATGTTTGTATTTCTTATTTTATCTATCCTCCTAACTCCTACCTTTCTTAAATATTTCCTTTCTGTGGCTTGTATTTTACTTTTTAATCTATTATTCAGTAACCACGCTTCACTGCCGTATGTTAGAATGGGCCTGTAGATTGTTTTAAATAGTGTAATTTTTGTTTTCTGTGATATTTGTTTATTGTTTAGTATTATTTTATTCATTGTGTAATAGTTTCTGTTTTCTTGTTGTATTCTTCTGTTTATTTCGTATTCATGGTTTCCCTTTTTCTTTATGGCCGTTCCAAGATATACATATGTTTCGACTTATCCTATTTGTTTATTATTTAACTTTATTTTTGTATTTACATTTTCTTTCGCTATCACCATTACTTTTATTTTTTCCGTGTTTATCGTTATATTTACTACGTTTACATGCAGTTTTGAAAATGGTTTCAGTTTTCAGTCAAAATTACGCGAAACTGTTTACATGAAATTTTCAAAATAGGTTTACAGATTGATTTGAAAACAGTTTCAGCGCATGCGCATTTGGCTGATATAAGTGACAAATCCTCTTCACTCCGAATTCTTCGTTTTGCTATTATTCCAATTATTTTTTCTACTTTGTACCACTACGCACTAAAATTACACGACTGTCAGTTTATTTGTAGGTTAGTAACACGAAGTAACGGACAGCGACAGAAACGTTATGCTATGTACGCATGCGCAATATCGAAACTGAATTTTAAGTGTTTACATGAGTAGTTTTAAAACTAGTTTTCAAATCAAACCCATGAATTTTAGTTTTGGTTTGAGATAACTCAAAACCGTTTCGACACTGTATACATGGCGTTTTCAAAACTAAAAACGGTTTGAAAACTGCATGTAAACTCAGTAATTGTGAGCATTTAATTCTTCTTTCCATATTTCTAGGTTGTATAATAATACAGATAAAATGTTTAAGCAACGTGGTTTACATTTTACGTTGAAAATTATGTTTTCAGCACTCAGCCAACCGAATCATTTCTGAGTTGGAGAGATACTGAAGTGTGAAACTGGTAGCATAACCAACAAAGCACACTTAGGGAAATTATTGTTAGTGATTTTTTAATTTTGACAATGAAATTGTTAATGTGTTCACTGATATTTTTATAGTCTGTCTGATAGTTGACAGCAAGTTTTATTAAATCTTATATGTAATGTTTCTTTAAGTAATCGGTTGTCTTTAAATTTAGCATTGTCAATAACTTTAACATCTTTATGGCCGGTTTTATAAACGTCCAAGTAAATTTACTTCCAGAGTAAATTTATTCCAATGAACAAATTCGAATCAATTTTTATGTTCTTATGACGTTAAAATTATTTCTGTCAAAAAATTGCGTTGCATTTGTTCAATGGAATAAATTTACTCTGGAAGTAAATTTACTTGGACGTTTATAAAACCGGCTATTAAACTTAAATTTATGACAAGTATCGACTGTATATTTGGTGAGTGCACTATGATTGGGAGTTAACAAATTATTATGGTAATTGTTTTGGGACATTCTCCTTTTCAGTGTTTGGGAAGTTTCGCCGCTGTATATATTATTACATGCACCACATTCGACCTGGTAGACGATATCAGTGGATTCAGATTGTTCTACAGCATCTTTTAATTTAGTGAAATTGGATGAGGTTGTATGAAGGTTATTGTTTGCTAATTTGATGTTACTATTTTCTAAGATTGTCCTAATACCATTATTGATATAAATGATGTTATTATTTAAGTTGTTATGACATTGTTCAGGATAACCATTTTTTAACAAGGTGTGGAAAATGTAATCTAGATTCTGTTGATGAAAACGTGTGTCAGAGAGCTGTATTGCTTAGTCTACTAATGCATTAATTACATTAACCTTATATTTACTGTTTGTGTATGAACGAAAATTTAAATATCTACCACAAGCTGTTGGTTTGATGTACCAATTTGTAATGATTCTATTGTTACATTTAATTAATTTAACGTACAAATTATTAATGGAATTGATGGTTTCTAATACAATAGTAAATTTAAGACGGGGATGAAAATTATAAAAGCTGTTGAAAATATCTTGAACTTTCGTTTTTGGTGCAATTAATAGATAATCATCTACATATCTCTTGTAATAACTGATGCACAGTTCAGGGGAAGTAACTATTTGCTGTTCCAGCCTCTGTAACACTAAATCCGCTACAAAACCGCTAATGCTACTGCCCATCGGGCTGCCATTGATTTGTTTATAAATGGTACCATTAAAGGTGAAAACAGATTATTCAAAACACAATCTCATACCTTCTAAGAAATCATCCAGTTAAATCAGTATGTGGTTCTATTTCAGACTATCTGTCAGTAATGCAATCATAAACTAACTCTTGTGGGATGCTGGGGAATAATGCAAAAACATCTAATGAGAAAATAGCATGGTCTGAATGTAATGTTTTTCCAGAAATGTCCTCTACCAAATCGAATGAATTTTTCAAATTAAATTCCGAAGTTTTTGTAATCTTACTTATTATTTTTTATTACCTAAGTACTTTGCTAATTTATACGTGGGGGTGTTAATTGTCGAAGTTATTTGTCTTAAAGGAACATTATCTTTATGTATTTTGGGGAGCATGTATAATCTACTTAGTTGTGGGTGTTTTTAAATATAATTTTCATCGGAAAATGTAAACCACGTTGCTTAAACATTTCATCTGTATTATTTTTTTTATAACTACTGTACAACCTTTGTAATTTAGGTAAGCCCGAAACGTCCGTATTGTTAAATAAATACACGTTACTTGGAACACCTAGCCTTATTTATTGAGAAAACGACATATATTTTACGTTCTGGTCCTTCATTCCCATTTTGAATTAGTTAATTTTACGGCAGAAGCAAGAAACAACTTAAATGCTCTGATGTTGAAGACGTACGAGTAGATTTCATTTTTTTGTCATACTAAAAAAAAAAAAAAATTTGAGTGAATAAATAAATGTTAGTTATTTTTGTTTCTAGATTGCGAAATGTACTTTAGCATTCGAGAATGAAAATAAAAGCATTTCGCAATCGAGTGACAGATTTTTGTTACCTTTTCTTCTATCAAAAAAATGCAGAATGCAATATAGTGTATTATATCTGAGGTGGGATATATTTTAATACAACCGAGGGATTTTGTATATTTCCGAGAAGCGAAGCCTCGAGTTCAGATACAGCCCGTGGCTGTAATGAAACTCCCACCGAGGTATGTATGCTTTTTATTCACAATCATCCTCTTTTTAAATCAATAATATCAATATAATATAATTTTAAAAATAAATAATTAGTTTTACTATTTTTGATAGCTCTATTAAAATTTGTTTAGCTTACGTAATTATAGAGATACGTATACATGTATATATTTTTTAAAACATTTTATTTTTATGTGTAATATAGTATTAATTAAAAGCAAATTGCCGAAAAAATCAATATGTATTTAAAACGAGATGTCCTTCATAGTTAATTGGCCAATAAAAAACAAATTTGTGTTTATTTGGTCATAAACAAATTTACTGCGGCAATTTAATTTTAAGACCACTTGCCAACCAAAATAAAATATTTAATTTACTTTATTGGCGTGGAGAAGCTGTAGTAGTCCCATATTAATATTGTTGGATTCAATATTCAAGCAAATTTAGGTATAGGAAACCGCAGACAATGTAAAATTTAAGTATACAAGTTGAACGTGAAAGTTTTGCCCTATTCGATGGCTGACTGATGAGAGATATTTGACATGGTCGACTGTTAGGTGGTGCATCTATTCAGCTTACCTACTAATTAGAGAAATTAATTTGTATTTGCCGTTCTGTTTCTATCCGTCCGCATTTGCTACTAAAGTCAACCCTAAATTAAACTTTTAAATGGATTCCACACAAAAATAACTATGTATCTGCAATATATCATTAACAACAATTACTCTAAAATTTGTTAAATATTTGGCGAACAAAATTAGATGCATGGACGAAATACAGATAAAGTAATTAAATATCAAAAACGAGTTTCATTAGCCAAATATGACCCGGTTTCATTAATGTATAGACAGTACAATTATTCGGATTATATTGGATTCAAATCCCAAAACGCGTAAATACATCGATGTGTACAGACTTTTGAAATTATTTAATAATGATGAATTTATATTTTCTATTGTGGATACAATACATTTTATGAGCTATAATTAATTTAATTTAATATGGTAAAAGAATGAAAACTGTTTGACTGAGAGATTAAGTAATTATTAACACCAAATCCACATTACAGTCGAGAAATTACCCACATTTATAATGAATTAATGTGGCCCAGAATTGTGGCTTAAATAATTGATAGAAATAATTATATTTTTTAAAGGGTAACCCAAAAACAATCCAGCTCTACTTTAAAATATATATTTTTTATTGAATTATGAAATTATGTTGAACGCATCTTCAGTACGAATTAAAAATTGAAAAATTATGGTGCAGGTCATAGACTTTAGAGGATGTGTTTCGGTGGTTGTTCTTGAAGCTTTATCGTTGTTATTTACTTTGATGCAAAATAGTATTTTATGTACCAAGGGCGTTACGATGATGATAATGCCAGGAGGGCGACGAGGATCTAGCCCGAGGGCCTTTGACCCGTCGTGGTGCATACAAGATTTTGTCTCAATAGAATATATGGAATAAGTTTTCATTTATAATAATTTTGACTACAACAATGCTTAAGCTTTGGCGTAACTAAGGGTGTTGTTTAATTGTTTTGTTTATTATCAACATTTATTTATTTTTAAAACATCAACGTTCTCTATCGTAGGAGATGATGGAATAGGTGATCTTGACGTTTTGGAAGATATTTTGTCGAAAAGGTGTAAAGAAATTATTTTGAATGCTTCTGCATACTTTGAGGAAGACAAACGCATAAATGTTCCCCTAATTATTCAATTGTCGTCTGTAGAAGATGTATTATATTTTGAGGTTCGTTTTCACATGACAGTGACAGATCCCAGTTCTTTATTTCTTATGCACTTATTTCTGAATATTATTACATTTTAGAGAGTTTGTACTGCTTTAGATGTGTCACATGTGACGATAAATAATATCAAAAATGAATTCAAATGTAGATAAATATCGTCCTCATAAAATTAGTAATCCGTTATCCGTCAAAAATCAATGCGAAACATTGCAGTCTGCAATATATATATATATATATATATATATATATATATATATATATATATATATATATATATATATATTAATTGTTTTAATCAATCATTATTATTGTAATGAATAATAATTTTAAAAATATATGTTTCATTATATACCGTTCATATTATTTCTAATTTAAAGTCCATAAAGGATGAACGGATTATAATGAGGGCATAATGAACTAATATGCCCTCATATAATGCCCCGGTTGTTATTGATATGTTTACATTCACCGTATCCTAGCAATGAACAGTTCATAATACTATAGTGGGACAAAGATATTATAAACTTAAAAATTAATACTTATTCACTGTCCGAGTAGAACACGCAGAAGAAGAAAAACACATGCGCATTATAATTCTTATTCTTGTCACTCATTTCTTCATTTCACTGATAACTTAGTAACTTATTTTGTTAAGTTACTGAAGTAGTAACGTTACTAGAAAGAGAATTACAAAATACGAAATACGTATACAATTACTAGGTTACTTAGTTGCTATCAGAGTAACTTCATAGTAACAATGCTAACAAGTAACAATGTTATAGACTTTTTACAGAATTGGGCTAATGGTACTGTGAAAATTGGCTTCAAGAATACATAAAAAAAGAGAATGAATGTTAAGAAATGTAAGCACTCTAATGCCCAATAAAATCACCAACGCTTAAAATTTAAACTTGGTTGTATTCAGTTAGTTCAATAATTTGTTGTTAATTCCACTTAAATAATATTTTAATTGCTGTGTAAAATTGAATTGACAAACTGAATAAACCAAATTTAAATTTTAACTGGGCATAAGTCATATAGCAAAATATGTTTTTAATAAAAATTTTAGTGTTATCATAGCAGAAACTGCAACTCTTTCCATTTAACCCGAGTATGGAAAGCGGACAAATGTCATAGATACTGGACATTTAGTGTAAAACTGACACAAAAGTGACATCATTCTATTCCAAACTATTCTATTCTATGCAATCTATAAATAGTCTTAAAACTTTCTATTTCATTTCTTATTCTATTCCATTATATTCTTTGACAATATTTGTTCCAGGCTATTGAATTTTTTTACATTTTATTATGTATTCCAAATTTGAAATAAATTGTATCCATTATTGATATTTTTATGACAAGTACATACGCACGTGCACACAGATGTCAACAGAATTTTATCTATACAGATTAATGGTATAAAAGTATTTTCCATAAATGTGGATTGAACACAAGGGCTTAAAATTAATCCGCCACAAAATGAAAAATATTGGCAATTAATTAAATAAATGTATTAATATAACCCACATGTGGTCCTCTTATTGAACCGAATGATATCAGCAGTAAAATAATTACGGAACGTAATCCAGTATAAATGACACTGTGTCATCAAAAAATGTAATTATCGCCGCGTCATTTACAGTGGGGATCACTCGCACTCGCACACGGCAATGTAAATGTTTCTGAATGCCGCATAAATCCCGCATTCCCGGTTATTAGATGCGAGCCGTGTTTTAATCTGTATGCAGCAATTTCCATAGTTCACGCATATCGGGGTGTTGCACATGCCGGTTCAGGTTTCAGCCCCTCGTAAATTTGCCTTCGTGTAAAAACTTTTTGCGTTGCCGGGACACGATTTTCAATTTTATTTTGTACGCAACCGCCAAGTTAATGTTATCGAGGTTTTAAAGCTGGTTCTGGAATTTAAACTGACAACAAATGGTCAGCATAAAATGATCCAGTACTAGTATAATTAAATATGATCAAAATAATCAGCTTATTCCTGTGTCCATCGTTAACTTATCAATATTGTTAAAAAATAGAGTCACTTAACAAGGAGCTTAACAATATTGTTACAGTTTGGTATTTAGGTAACCAAATAGCTAAAACAGATATCAATTTTTGTGTTTGAACAATATGTTAGAAATAATGACATGAAGTGTTTTAATTTTACTTACCATATGTTTTAATTCTAGTGATATTTAGGAATATTTGTTATAAGTTTATTAGACCTTTACAAACATCAATTTAATTAAATTATGACGTTTTATTAGTAGTACAAATGTGATTTAAACTGTAATTCTGCATTATATTTTGTCTGTTTTAAAGAGTGCAAATGTTTGTTGAGTTCTGGTTTGACATTGTTACCTACGAGTATACAGGCTGTTATATTTTAATGGACCAAGCAAATATCTTGCTTATTTATTAAGTTGGTAATTTCTTTCATATAACATGATTTATACAGCAACATGTAAGCTACTTGACGACGGATGTACATTCATGATACCACTTCCGGTTTATTAGTAATTAATATCTACTTTGAAATTTCAAATGGAACATACTATATTTTTTACAAATATTAGAAGTACATCAAATTTGCTTTACAATCATGTGAAATAATCCATATGTTACATTATTAGAAAGTAAAATGGCGGGAACTTTTTTATCTAATTGGAAAGAGAATAGTGAGCCATGACTGTGGCTTGAAATAAAACAATTAACTAAAACAATTGTAACTATTATTATTAAACGAAATAATATTGTACCGTATTACAATTGTTTTAGTTAATTGTTTCATTTCAAGCCACAGCCAATTAGCTGTATAAAAAAGTGCCCGCCATTTTCTTAATATAGTAACATATGGATTATTTTACATAGTTGTAAAGCAAATTTGATGTACTTTTCAAATTTGTAAAAAAATATAGTATGTTCCATTTAAAATTTCAAAGTAGATATTAATTACTAATAAACCGGAAGTGGTATCAGGAACGTATATCCGTCATCAAGTAGCTTACATTTTACTGTATAAATCATTATTATATGAAAGAAATTACCAACTTAATAAATAAGCGAGATAATTGCTGGGTCCATTAAAATATAACACCCTGTATATTATTATACGTGATTGATACTTCAGTAGATGTATTTTATGTATTAAAAATAAAATATAGCAGAAATTCATTGTTATAATTAACAGTTGTTGTAATCAACATTTGAATTCAATTCATGTTACTTTTGTGATCATTTATTATTGGACAAAATTTTCTCCACATTTTTTGGCTTACTGTTTTTAAAAAATCTTATCCCATGTAGCACTGGAAGAATTTTGGATCTATATCTTGATACATACCGGTAAAAATTAATCAATATTTATTTTCCCTTTTGACCACAAAAAAATATCACTATATTTATCATTAAGTATATTTTTTTCCTAATATCATTTTTTGAATTACTGTTCTAGTATATACCTACCTCTCTTCTTTATCTTTCGTCTTGAAAAATTTCTAACTGCAAACAATTAGCTTTTAAAGTTTTTAAATTTCAAAATTAACAATTGTTACTTGCAAATCGGCCACATATTTTCACCAATAGATGAACATTCGAGATTTCCAATTTATTGTTACGCACCAGAATACTATTTTCAACAAATATTGTTAAAATATTGCTTAATTAATCATTTTTACAATGATCACGAAAATAAGACCAAATGAATGGAATTTAGCGGATTTTGTTAGTGTGTTATAAGATAAAACAATTATCTGTCAAAAATATTATGACAACAAAGCAAGAAACAGTCAATTTTATTCACAAAAGTAATGAAACTATAGAGACCCCATGGGGTCTCGTGGCCGCGTGCTTGAACGTTAGGTCGCGAATCTGAGGAACCGTGTTCGATCCCGACCGACGCCAAAATTTTGAATTTTAAATGGCACAAAATTGATCCCCTGTGGTGCATTCTCCACGCCAGCAATGAGTGCCCGTGAGGTAACGCCTGGTAAGCGCCCGCACGGTGCAAATATTTTATCATTACCGATATATCTGTACAAAGCAGATTCGCACACCCAGCAATGGGTAATAATCCGTGATGATATATTTATTTTATTTATTTATGAAACTATAGAATTACGATATACTCGTATGACAAATATCAACATTTTTTATTAAAACTGGCTATGAATTAATTTTAATATAGATAATGCTTAAATGACCCGAATGAGTTCGTTTATTCAATTATATTTATAAACAGAAACATGATACATGATACACTTAAAACAGGTTCAAGTTGTATTAGAATTCAATTTCATCGCAGCAATATATAAATTTGATATATTTTTAACCTAATTTTACAGTGATGGTTAACCTCTAATTTTTTCTACTCATTCTATCAGCAATAATACTTCCAAATTATGTCATCTGAATATATACAGAATCTCATTTGAAGTTCTATATCGATGGAAGTGATAGATATTACAATATTGCCCAATACCTAGTACTTGCCTTAATACAAACCTTAGTACAATCCACTGAATATCTTTTGTTCGCAAAATTTACGCGTTTTATGAAAATATGATAAAATTTATGCTTGGATATTGTAGTTAGTGGCCTAGTTTACACCGTATGACCTCAAGTAGGCCTGGCCCATATGTGACCAATATTAGGATAAAGTCAAAAAAATATCGGTTTGTTTACACCGCATACTTTAGAGCCTAGGATAGGTGGGATATAGGTATTAGTTTGTACCACCTAGCGGTTTAATTTTATGTTAAGAAAAACAACAATTATTTCCTTTTATTTTCTTATCATACATGCTAATGTTATTATACAGAATTTCACGATAGTTACTGTCACACAAAACTGGCATATATGTAAATCACTATCAATATTCTCAATTTCACCGACATCTACTCTACCGTACAAATTTCGAACTATTTTGTCTAAGCTGTTTACACCGCAATAAATACATATGGGCCGAGGCCTAGTATAGGTCAGGCCACATGAAAAAGTGGCCTAACCTAAGTCAGACCGCTCCATATTTTAGGTATTTACACCAGTTGGGTCAACTACATTTGGGTCGAATTTGGGGTATAGGTCGAAAATACGTCTACGGTGTAAACTAGGCCAGTGTGCAAGAAAACATAATAATTGTTGTTGCCTGTTAAGGCATAGCTGTTATATAAAATTTATTCTAGGTATAAAAATTTAAACATGAATCAAGTGCTTCGAAATTTAAATTAATAATAATAATTCACAAACTTTATTTTGTTTCTTGGTGCGTTAGTACCATGCGTACTACATCATCAGTTCCCGTGACTTCATGGACGGACTCGTACTATTACCATTTTAATGTTTAATCCTGTGAAATACTTTTAACTGAGGCAAAAGCGGAGATACACACAGGCAACTAGAACTTCATACATTTTAGACAGAAAGGCCCTGTATTATTATCTCTGATTAAACTGTCTGTTAATTTAACTGTCAATTAAAATAAATAAATAACATCGATTAATCCCCAAGTCCGTAAAAAAGTTGTTGTCTTAGCAACATTACTGCCGCTCCTTGAAACGATCAGAACCTATTTTTTATGTTTTATTGAGTGTTGGCAATTATTACACATGTGTCAATTTTTGATGCTGTGTTAAGTTAATAGACCAAAGATGTTAATACCGGGTAAATTAGATTTAAAGTATCTCAAATCCGATCAGATCAAGAAATACCGCACTTCTAAATTAATATCACATGTAAACTAAGGATTATGTAGAATTGATTTAAGTTTTTTCGTTGCCAAGACACGATTTCCAATTTTATATTTTACGCAACCTTTGCGGCCAAGTTGCTGCGAAGTGTGAAGTGTGTTTGTGAATGTTATCGAGTTTCTAGAGCAGGCAGAGGAATCCAAACTGACTTAGCACTTGATTCTTCAACAACAGGAGTGAATTGTGAAGAGTTTTCAAATCTTTTTCAGTCTTTCTGAAAGAGGCGCATGGCACATGTGATTTAAAAATTTATCTTCCAATATTTACCCATCAAAATACTTTTGATATATTCTTCTCACATCAATACTTAATGTTTGTATGTAACTTTTTCTGAATTCTAATAACCTTTCAACAGAAGTCTGAAATTTTACTGGGACACAAAATATAAGAGAAAGATGTTTATTCAACTTTTATAAACTTCGAAATATGCTTCCAAATTTTCCAATATTTGGTTGCAAACTACATAAATATGATAACGTTCTTTGGCACTCCTCATTCGCTTCTTGCATATTAATATTTATATTAATAAAAAATATATATAGAACTTGTACGGATGAAAAGTTATAATTAGCTTATAATTAAAATAATTTAAAAAACAATGATTATGTTTCTCAATGGTAATTTATTCTAAAAGTATATCAGATTTATTTCAGTTAATTTAATGACGCTGTAAAAGCAAATAAATAGTTACTTTTAGTTCTTCCGAGGCAAATACTCTTCAGTTAAGCGAACAGATGTACGCCCGACCCCAATTATGTAAGTTAATAACTCTTAGCAACATTACTAAAACAAATAACTAATAATAATTGCATAAACTATGAATAAAACATTGAAAATGATAAACTTTACATTTGTTTTTATTAGGTACATTTTTAGCAACTCTTACAGAACTGGAGTGATAATGTCTTGCTGCCTACAAAGTAAATACATGCTATAACTACTATTGGACCACGCAAATTGTAAATGTTTTCTAGACATATGTAAATAAGTTTTAGAAAGTGACTATTACCTCATAGAGTACTTAAGAATAATCGAGTGTTTGCATGTACATTATAATAAATTCATTTCCGTTAGATTAGCTTTTTTGCAGATATGGTTTGTTAGAATCAACTTTTTTTGTTAATGTTTGCAAATAAAATGAACATAACTTAATCTAAAATAATGTAAATTTTAAAATAAATGTATGGTTGGTGTCTACTTCCATATCTTCTTTTAGAACAAGAAGGGTAATGGCTTGTTTTGTAAGCTGTAACCTTATTCTTTCTTTTTAGGGGGAAAATGAACTGATTTTACCTCGTACTGAACTGAACTGAACTACTCCTAAAAAGAACAGCATATTTTTTTAAAATATGAAGTAGAAGATAAAAACATATATAGCATTATATTTATAATATAATAATATGCTGAATTTGCATGTGGTTATAGTCTGTTATATACGTGATTTGATTTTGACATATTAAATTCTTTTACCTTTGAGTATTTAAATATGGATGTATTTCTTATTTCATTTTAATATCAAATACTTACAAAAAAGACAAAATACGTAGCACTCAGTCATATTGACGTGACATTGACATTCGGGATCAGTTCCGGATCTATATGATCCTGTTTCAAAGGTGGTGCTTCGCGGGGGCGGGGACGAAGAAAATGGGTAGTACAAGATCATTTATCCCCTTTTAAAAAGAACGATTTAGGGTAGATGTGTGCTACTCGGAGTTGATCTTCTTAATAAAAAGAAAGCGGCTTTTGTATTATGCCGTAACCCTAGAATATGACAATTTATAAATTACTAATGCATGATGCTAATGCCGACCATTCAGAAGAGTAGGTATATGCTCGTGTACGATAGCTAGATTTTGAGGATATTCGCGACTGTCAATTTAGCGCTTCGAGGCCGCCTTACGGTGTTTGTTGTGTTCGGAATATATGCGGTAGGGGAGATTTCCGGGGACGGAAGCCGTGGTGTATTGCGTGCTGCGTATTGTTTTAATATTTTCACAAATTCTTACGAATTGTTGCTTTTGAAATATGTAAATCATCTTTATTTTCAATTAATTTCAGTCGCTTTTCTCTCATGTCATTATTATCAGGAAACCTAAAAGTTACACTTTATTATATTATATATAAAAAAAATCCCAATTACGTACACATGAAATGAAAATTCCGTACTTTCATTGTAATTTGGCACCATACAGTATAAAACCATATTGAAATATGAAATTAAGGGTTATGTTACAGTAAAATGACAAGTAGTGACATATAACCAAAACAAAACGCTGTCCGCAGTACACCATGACTTTCAGCCCCGGAAATCCCCCCTTTCGCATATCTTCCGATCACAACAAGCTATGCCTTGGCGTAGGGAATTACTTCTGTAGTCAGTATATGCTCGAAGATTTGGCGTTTATTATTTTTGAAAAGTTCTGTCACATTGTATTGACTAAAAGTGAGTGTCATTAATAAAGATGCCCAACTAATAAAGTAAGTTGAACAATATAGATATATTTATGATAAAAAAGACATGGCGCATTTACAAAAAATGACATAACAGGCGTGCTTTTATTGGTTTACCCTAAGACGTGTATCTACCGCTCAACGTAATATAAAGTTTAATGAAAAGTTTAATGCTATAATTATAGGATTTTATGGATATGTAATTAATTATCATTAAAGCATTACTTAATAGGTCAGTCTAAAAAAACGCTCCCCCCCCCCTTTTAACTTTTTTAGTATAAGTAATAGAAAAGAATGGCTCATATAAAAGTTTTATTATTTTAAGTATACTAATTGATAGCAGATGAGAATATTCTTTTATAAAGTGAAGTTTACAAGGTACAACTATCAAATTTTAATTTTACTAAATAGCATCCTATACATATTTAACTAAAATATAAACCTCCAGTTTTTTCTCTTTTAAACGATATATTAGTTTTTATTAAGGTATTAGAAAAAATTCAAGAAAAATAAGATAATTGGGATATACAGGAAATCTTTTTTTTTAAAAAAATCTTGGTGGTTTTGGGAAAATTTAAATTAAAAATTAATTTATTAATTTAAAAGAAAACACGTTAAACATGTAGCAATGTCTTTTTTTGTTTGTCATTGTTGAATTTTGTTTATTTTTACAGAACCACCTAGATTATTTGTATAAAAATTATTTCCCATATATCTGAATTATTTTATTTTTCGGATTTTTTTTCAAATACAGTAATAAAAACTAATACATCGTCGAAAAAAGAAAAAAATGGCGGTTTATATTTTAGTAAAATAATTATAGGTTGCTATTAATAAATAAAAGTTGATAGTCGTATCTTCTAAACCTAACTTTATAAAAAATATCTACATCTGCCATCAAATAATATATTTAAAATAATTAAACTTTTATATGAGCCATTTTTTTTCTATTACTTATAATAAAAAAGTTAAAAGAGGGACACCCCTGTATAAAAAGTCTCTTTATAAGTACGTGTTTGAAGAAAGTTCTTTCTATATATAGTTATTTTTGTTTTTCCAGTCAATATTCACATGTTTGTGTGAAGTTTATATTTTTAACGAGACAGTTGACTTAATGGTCTATTCTAGTTCACTTCTACTTTTTTGACAGGTAGATGAAAGTAATATTGTGGGATGCATTTAGTTATGGATTCATTATAAGGTGGTGAAGAACAAACAATATACTTTGCAAGGAAATAAAAATCAATATTCCGTGCTGATTTTAGCTTGTAAAAACATTTTCCCATCAACAGAATTTTCCTTTCACGTTAATGTCTTAATTCAAACTTCATTATTCCAATGCATTAGCCATTATTTATTCAAATCTCCAATATCATCATCTTCGGCACTTATCGTGCGTGCCTTTTGCTGAAGGAAAGATAATATGGCCGTGTTTGCAATTCACCTGAGTAATCGGTTTATTTACATTCACTTTCGTGCATTTCCACGCACTGGTACCGTGTTTATCCTGCGCGAGAAGTCGTCACGCACGTAGCAGGAACAGCGACTTTCCTGCTACGGCAGGAACCAACTTGGGAAATGGGACAGTGTGATTGATTGGGTAGCAATGTTTCATGGAAATGTACAAACTTTACAATAAGGTACAGTGGAATTGAAATAGCTGGGATGTTTTTAATACCATGAAATAATCGAGAAATAAATATGCTTTTTTGTTATTTCACAGTTCTTTGTATGCCGGTCGATGGATTTTATTCCAGTTATTGTTTATTTCTTTCACATGCGCAAATAGAACATGATGTATTTTTTTAATAGTTATTATATATATATATTATATTTAAATAAACTACCTCCTGTGCACAAGGTCTGTAAAAAGAATGGTCTTTTATAAGTCATCATTACTATTCTGGTGAAATATCAATTTATGACTATTTTCCATACAAGAATTAGCAAAATGGTTACAAATTTTAGGTCTAAATCATAACCTAAATGAACTCTTGTTATGCTATATGTAATTATAATTATATTTAAACTTGCAATGCAAAATCGATAAAAAAAATCATTGTCAGATTATGTTCATAAACCCAATATCATTTGGAAATTATTTTTTTGTCACCATAAAAAACTAGTACAGTGTGTTCAAAAAAATTCCTAACTCGGAGTAGGCTATGAACAATAAAAAGTGTGTCAAATTAAAAATATTTAATTAAATGTCAATTTGACATGAGATTGTCAAAAATGTTATCTAAATAAATCAAAGCTTTTTTACTTGAATCTTGTTTTAAAAATGGAAACAAATTAGAAAACGGCGACTGCCAATATAGGTACTGGATCCTTCTTTATTATTTTATCTCCTTAAAATTACATTTCAAGATCAATTTTGACATCTTGACTTTTGAATTGGATAATGATCAGACATACGTTTCAATATTCATAGCCTACTCCGAGTTAGGAATTTTATTGAACACACTGTACTGTATATTTGGGTAATAAATAAAATTCATTTAATAATAGTACATTAAAACACAAGTATCATAAGGCAATCTGTTAACGTACGAGTCCAAGTTTGGAAAACGAGCCGCTAGGCGAGTTTTACAAAGGACGAATGCATTAACAGGCCTTTTTATACTATTTTTTCTATGGAGGTAATTTTAAATTAGATTTTTTTAAAAAGGACTTGTCAAAAATATGACATTTGAAATTTTACATTTTGACAGTTTGTGTATTGTGTAATTCTGACTGATTGTTTACATTAAAACATTGTATCAAGCTTTAGAGAAAAACCAATACTTACAAGTACTCCACCGGTTTATTAATGAACCACTTGATTTGACATATCTTGTAATAAAAGTAAATTTATCAAGTAACGAATCGGGATCGCTGCTTCGTGTAGGTTATTAATATAAATAAAACTCTTTAAATAATGATATACTTTAATCAACAGTATATTGATCTACAATTTTACATTCCACCATTTTGAACAACACATCCACTGGTCAGTTGCAGACATAACAGCAACAGCTGTTCTTACATTCTTCAATACAAAACATTTTGTATTTGTATATGTCACTTATGTATAAATCATATTTAAAAAATTAATATTCGACAGTTCGCCTCGATGTGGAACTGGAAATTATGGATCGTAAAATTTTCATATTTACTTGCAAGTAGCCACAAATTGAGTTGACAGTGTCAACATTTCAAGTAACGTGCACCATACATTTCAAACCCTGCCTAATATAACAATACAATCAGCAATATTACCATAAAATTAAATTATAATAAATAAAACGGACCGTTTTGACAAAGAAAATCTGAGCGCATTGTTTCTTGTTTCATAATTTTTTAGTTGAAAGATTTTAACTTCACAGATTTTTCTTTCTGAACTAACACAGCTATAGCTATAAATTCCTCTTCTTTCTAGTCCTATCACCTGGATAGAAGATAAAAATTAATAATTGGAAGTAATGTTTCAATATAAGTAACTTACTATTTTGAGGTTATATGTAATTCATCTGTCGTGACTATACCACCTCTAGAATACGAAAGGCGCCAAAAACAGTACGTTTATAGATCTTCTAAACGCCATGTTTTCAGTGATAAACAGTGCTTTTATAGACTTATAAGAACACCGAAATAGAAAAATATATAAAAATATTTAAATTGTTCTGGCATTCTCAAAAGTACGGTTTCTATGATGAGATAAATAACTATATTAAGATATTCATTTCTGAAATAAAAAATTATATTAGGATTCTAGGGTCTATATTTAGGTATTTAGTAGATAGTAAATAATACTCGTTTACTTGTTTTCACTCTGATGGCTGGTTGCTACAACTTTACTTAAATTTTAATGGTTTCAAATTGATAATATTGTATTGAAATGAAATTTCAGATATATTATTTTCTATTCGCAATCGAAATTAACGATAGAGGCGCTGATTTTTGAAACAAGATGGCCGCCATACGATGGTTTGACATATGACAGTTTACATTGTTCACTGTGTTTCGCTGACTGTGTATAAAAATCGAGTTTAAAAACATATTTATATGAAGGCGATAAATTAAAATATTTAATTATTAATTACTACACTACTCACTCAGCTGTCACTTATTCAATATGGTGCTTGTACGATTGCTTTTCGTAGTATTGATTTGCGCCACTAGAGGGAAAATTTTATCTTCGTTTGCGAATTCCTGTCAAAATTTCGGATTGTATTTTGTTATTTAAATGAAGTTTACAATTTAAGCTCTGTCTGTGAAACTGGGCACGAATATTGTAATGATCTTGTTGGGAGTTTATTTGGTAATTAAAATAACCAATAACTATTTACATTATTAGATACTGCTTATACTTAAACTTTTTTGGACCAAGATGCTGATAAAATGCTAACTCAACAATATACTACTTGTTTTTCAATACCAACTACAGCTTAATAAAAATATTATAATTATACCAAACCTTAGTAACCAAAATAAGAAAATATCTGAATTATCTGTTTTTGTTCATATTAGAAAAAGGTTATATACATTTTCTAAAAACTATGGCCTGTATTCTCGCCTCTTGAAGTAGTACCACTTCTAGTTAGTGATTCGGGCAATACGAGACGAGCTGGGAAATTCTTTATTTCGTCTCGTCTCGTTTCGAAAAGGCAAAAGTGTGCCGCCGTTGTTCTCGTCTCGACCAAGTTTCTCGTTAATATATTTCGAAATTTTCTACAAATTTTAAAATAATTTATATCATAATTAAAATATCTGTTTCATTTTGCAGTTGACATTCTAAATAATTCATATTTTTATAAATACAATTTCTCACCATTTGTTTCCTTTCTCAACAGTGTAAATTGTAGAATTTGAATGAAGAAAATAATATGTTTGAGAAATTGCATGTTAAATAAAATGAATGATAGTATTAAAATTCATAGAAGCGTTTTTTCAATTATAGGTGTTGTTATTAAGTGAAACAAATTTAGGTTCGTTTAAAACATTTATTTAACGTTAGGTCTGGTTTCGTGTGTAACTCAATTTGCGAAGCCGTCAGTCGCGCTATGAAAAATGGGCCAAAACAAATTCATTTTAATTACTTTAAAAAGAGCAACGGTGAGGATTTGAATAAATCCCGTGGACGCATCTCTGGACCATTATTCCGCCATTCCCTAAACGCCTCACGTTATGTTATGTTTTGTGTTACATTTGCGTTTACGTTTGCGTCGCTTCTATTCTATGTTGCTGTTGCCTCGTGTATTCCTCATTTACGTTGCGAGCCGGATTTTTGTACAATTCAACTTTTTTTAATTAATGCAGTAATTGTAACCACGGGCATTGTTTAATTTGTATTATTCCGTAATAACATTACTGTTTTGTATGCAATAAGTACATTAGACACAATTTAAATTCATATAACTGTAGAGATATTTATTTAAAATTCTTCATACATTTAACAGTATTTTTAAGCTTATTCAGAGCAATTGATTATCTGTAATTTTTCGTTTTAAAAGAGAATTTATTTTTCTTTTATTTTACTATTATTTCTATTTTTCAGAATTTATTTATACACTCAGCTGCAAAGAAAACGAGCTATTATTTATTTTATTCTTATTTCTGTTAATTATCTTAACAACTATAAGAACTACGAATTCGGCTAATTAGAAAAAAGTTGTCCTGTATTAGGATGCCATTTTCCAAATTCATTGTTTATTTAGAAGAAACGCATAGGTCACTAGATACAGATAAATATGTAAAATTTGCGGTTTTTTGTTTTTGCAAAACATCGAAATAAACTCTTTCGAATGACGATATTCAATTTTTATCAGTCCTAAATTTCAAGCAACAGTTTTTACTAACAATACAATTTCATGTTTGATAATTATTATTGCCCATTAAATAAACCGATAAGTACCATGCGTTATCCTTTTGTACTCTCTGCAATAGTCACAGGACAAAATTAAAGTTCTATTTAAAATCTTTCAAAAACTTTGCTGTTAACAAAAACGAAAATAAAAAGTGGTTCGTTTTCATTGCATCTGCGTGCAGGTTTTTTTTTGCATTACATGGACATTCTGCTACTAGTTTTATTTTCCAATACCTATTTAATGGGGTCTCGCGGCCGCGTGCCTGAGTATCTGATCGCGAATCTGGGGAACCGGGTTCGATCCCGACCGACGCCAAATTTTTCGAATTTTAAATGGCATAAAACTGACACCTATAATGGTGCCTACTCCACGCCAGCAATGAGTACCCGTGAACTAACGCCTGGTAAACGCCCGCACGGTACGAATATGTCATCATCATTACCAATATCTGCATACAAAGCAGATTGGCACACCCAGCAATGGGTAATATGCCGTGATGATATATTTATTTATACCTATTTAATAACTTTCTTTTCTCAAAAACAAAAATCAAATTTATTACAGAATCGCAACCGAACTTAACTGAAACTATAAGAAAGTACCTACTGTTTATCGTTAGTCTATTAATGTACCTTATACAATACCTTTTACAAAAGAAAAATATTTCAAGTACTAAATGTTTATATTCGATTTGTAACTAGGAAAATACTTTTGAGACAACACTAAATTGACTAATGCCCATTTGCATTACCGACACTTACAGCCGTATTCATAGCAAAGCTGAAAATCTAGGTTTAAACCAGGTCTAACAATGGTTATTCATAGTCAAATTTAGACCTGGTTTAAACCTGATCTAAGTAAATCGAAGTTAAACCATTGTATCTACTCGGCTATGATCATACATAGTACTGTTCATGCGTAGTGAATACAAATTTGAATTTTGCGATGACAGCTGATGTTGACTGCGCTGATTTCTTACAACCCTTACAACTAAAACTTCATTGGGATTTTTTTATTAGGTGTTAACAACGAAATTAATACAATTAATTTTTATTCATAATTTTTACCTTGATTGCGGTAAAACACATTGATTGTTTTAGTACAGTATTTGCAAGAAAAGATGATAATAAAAATGAAATACTTCTGGATTTGTTGTAAATATAGACATAGACGAATATAATTTGCAGTTCATAAAATATTAGTATCACTAGATCCAAGTTAAATGTTCAATATTCCTTCAACATCCAAGTAAAAATACATTCTCTAAAATTTACTTGTACGAAATAATTTGATATTACTATTATTATGTTATAAAAAATATCACTACTAAGCAAACTTGACAATGTACGAGGAGAAATGTTTAGAGCTATACGAGAAGAAAATAAAACAACTGATGAAATGAAATATGAAAGATAATTGCATATGGGAAGAAAAAATATTTAAACTTAAATATGAACTGATGATAAATAAATTAAATAAAGAACTTGAATTGCTTATGATAAAAAAATTACTGGATTGAATACATTTAATAATACATAACAATAACAACACACATGGGTTTCGACTAACATAAATTTGTTAATTAATTTTTAATGTTTCATAAATACTAAGCTAAAGTTGCTTTAATTGAAATATGTGTGGTAATTTTGCGTGAATAATTTCCTTGGATCTCGTGTCTTTATTTGTAAATCTTGTTCGTCCTTAACAACTCCAACTGCAACTTGAATCGTTTTAACGTAAGAAAAACCGTGCAACTTTACTAAAACAAATTGCATGAATTAAGTAAGTTGTTACATTTCATATTTTATTTTATAAATTATTCCCAAATTTACTTTAATAATTCCCTTTTTAAAGATATCTTATAGTACAAAACTTGCACTACAATTGAAACTGATCGCCCTTTATTGCTGTTTGCGTATTCTAATAATGGTCTTATTTTATTAATTAAATTCTACAGTTACTTTCTTAAATTTGCAAATTTAAATCACTTTTTAGTTTCTACGAAACAAACAACTCGAACAACTAAACATTTCCTGGAATACTAATCTATACCTAATTATATCTATTCGATATTATTAAATTCTCAGATTGATATGATCTAAATAAACCTTCTGGTTCCTTCTCCGATGTTCCACTACGTTTTTAATATCTTCTACATCAGTAACATGAACAAAAATTCCCTGAAAATCACTATTCATCATAAAACTTTCTAAAACTGAAATAATATGAGTTACAAATTCATATTGTAAACATTAATACTTACCAGGATAATTATATTCAATAACAACGTATTTAATTTGCATTAAATACACGAAAAATCTGTTTTGTTACTAGTGTCATCTGACTTAAACCAGCAACAAACTAGGGTGCGAGCGGGTCTAAATATTAGTCTAGGTTAAACCTGTACTAGCGCTAAACTGTCTCTATGAATAACTGTTTGCGCCGTTTCAAGTTAGACTTTAGATAGACCTGGTTTAAACTGGAACAAAAACACTATGAATGCGGCTGTTTAAATTTAAATTTGGTTTTATTCAGTTAACCAATTAATTGATGTTAATTCCAATTGAATAATTTTTTAATTACAGTTTTAAACTGAATAAAACCAAGTTTACTTTTTAAGTGTTAGTGCTGCAATTGAGCATATAAGAGCAACAAGTAATTCTGTAGAGATAAGTCAAAATTCTAAAATATCGGTTCTCAGAGTTCAGATTATAGGCCGAATGAAAATTGCTGTAGCGTACTTTTAGATTGTAATGTCCCAACTTGATTCGTTAATGGTTTGACGTTGTTTTACTGTAAATAGAACGATTGAATAAATCATAACTAGTTCCGTAATGAATGCCAACTGTCAAGTCCCATGTCGCGGATTATACGTACATGTACCTATAGCTAATGTGGAGATTAGCGTTTGTGTGATAATTTAGTATTCTCCACTATAACTAAAGCATTTAAATTAAGAAAGATTCAAAATAATTAAATATAATTTTATTATAATCTTCAACCGTATAAAAATAACAATTTTGGCATGATAACTCAAACTCCAACAGTGTCAAAATATTTGAGTATCGCCATTCGAAAGTACATAAAAAAGTGCCCCAAATAAGTGTACACTAAATTTTCATATTATCTCGTACTTAGCAGTTAGGTATATACCTTATAGAAACATAAAATTCATAAAAAAAATGTCTTGTATTTATCTAGTGAGCTAGGTATTTTTGACTATAAAGTTAACTTATCGAAAAAAAATTGTATTACGTACATTTTTAATATGGCTATGGTCTCCTTATTTCCTCTCTTTTTCAACTCTCACTTTACATTATTTTTTTTTTTTTTTAAATAGTTAACAATTTCCACTGAGTGGATTTCAATCCTAAATAACAAAATGTCATCAAAAATCGTTTAAGAAAGAAACTCATTTTAGAATCCACAGTTATAGTAGATGGTTAATAATGAAATTACTTAAATTTAGCATATAGTTGTGTAATTAATAAACAAACCAATATGCAACATGCAAATAGAGTTGGTGACGAAATACATTGAAACGTCATCAATATCATTGAGTAGAATAATTGAGCTGGTGCAGGAATATAGATATAATATAAGCATCGGACACATTGACAGGTAATGAAAATCCGCACTTATCCCGTCCCCGGAGTAGTATTGTAGCCATCAAGTACAGCTGCTATCTCCCGGGAGCGGAACGAGAACGAGGTACTCGTGACATGTACGTTGTCACTAAGAGCTACACAGCTTCCATTACCCCGTGTGGTGTAAAAATGAAATCGCCATTTGTTCTGCTCGCGGTTTTTGCCGTCTCGCTTATTTGACATTTATACACTTGTCAGAAGGAACGTGCGTCATTGGTTCCCCTTCATTTTTCATTCGTGTGAGCGTGAGCGAAGTAAGCGTGACCTGCAGCGTGTAATGCTCCGGAATCGTGACGCGTGAATAATAATGCTTGCGGAACAGTTTAGCTACGGCCAGTGGACTGGCCCAGGGAACCTTTGATGTGGATTAATAGAGGATGGACACTCCAACTGCTACAGACAATGTCGTTAGACACTGGAACTGGGACCTAGGATAGGATAGGATAGGATATACTAACAGACACGGGAATTTCGGCTTCATTAACTAGAACGTCTCTTTCTTTGTACCTACCGCTTAATTTGATTTGCCTAAGGGTCAAGGCACTTCCACATAAGTAGTTAACTGATATTGCCACACTGTTGCTCCTCAAATAGACAATGCTATACATACTTTTAATACTGCGATTATTGGTATAAATAGTTAAATATTTCTTACTTTTTTTGGGATTATGCAATAAATTTTAATCCGTTAAATTATACTGCTGCCCTGATAGATCCCAATATGTTAACGTTGGAGTCCAGACATAAAATGTACTCTTGTCTTTATCTGTATAAATTATTAACAGGAAAAATTTTGCGACAATGCAGGTTTAAATCATGTTTACATCCATATTCCGCGCCTTACATTCCGAATACGTATTTAATATTATATTTCTCATCTTAGGAGAAATTACTTAAGAGGCCAGTTACAGGAGTGTTTCATTTACAATGATATCGACAGGAAAATAGATATTTTCCGCATAAATTAATTTGTATTTAAAAACATCTTGCGCACACATTTACATACATTTTGACAAGAATATCTTATGTAATTTTTATCATTAGTAAGCATGTGGTTCAAATCTCCAGGAGAGGGAGGGAATTGATGACGTCATAATGTTATCATGGTTTTATTATAGGGATTTAATTTTCTAGTTTGATATAAGGTGGACTATAACATGTTTGACATTTTCAATATTTTATTTGTAAATATTTTGTTGTTCGCTAATATAACACACACTGTGTGAATTGAATAATGATGATGTAATGTCAAAACTGACAGTATGACCTATATTGTGTCAATTTCGTTATTCACCAAAATTTGAAGTAAAAATATTTATTTAGCAATAATAAACCAATGAATAAATAATGTATGAAATATACCTCTTTTTATTGTCCAGAAGCAATATGTTGCAATAATTGTCGGAAATCTTTGCAATAGCAAAATGCACAATATGTATAATCCCAAGAATTAACAAAATTCCCAACACACAAAAAAGCACACAATATTATCGACCCCAAAATCACCTTAATCACATAGATGACAGAATGACATAAAACCGCGGTTCCAATACCGTTCCTGTTTTATTTTTTGCCGTTGGTTAGACGGTGATAGTGTATACGTCTTTGGTAAATCTACGATAATGAGATAGCGAATAAAAGCTCATATATGCCATGTGTGTACGACAAAGATGCTAGATAAAAGTTTAGTAATTCTTTCATCAGAAATCGATGACCTGGGGATCAACTGGGAGATATAGAGTGTATGTAACTTGTAAATGTTTTGTTTCGTATGTGCGTATACGGCGTATACACTATTATTCAGGAAAGATGACTATTCAAGGTCATTTGTTCGAAGAAAGAATACACATCATTTTGCAGCAGTAGCTTAGCAACATTTTGTATTGGAAAGAGAAAGATTATTTGACCTATGTCTATTTAATTTATGTGATGCGATAGATATACGTAAATAGTGGCATTACTTTCTAACATACTATAAATAATAATGGCATATATCGTAGAATTACAGATACCTAATTATCTACTACACTGCCCTCTGTGCTAATATTTACCCAGTGGCGTTGACGTTTAAAACAAATTATTATTCCTTAGTTTATAAGTTAAGTCTGTTTTGCAAAAACATATGTGAAAAACATTAATCTTTCAGAAAGGCATTATTTAGAAAGAAACATAATTTTCAAATTAATTATTCTTATTTTATCTGTTTAAATGTGTCCATAAATATTTCATGTTGCACGCCTATGCATGCGAAATGCAATGAAGTTATCTGCAAGTAATATGTCAGACGGCGCACAAATGACCTTGAATAGTTATCTTTCGTGAATAATAGTTTACGTATTATGTTTTTGTTTCTGCGACATTTTTTTTTTGTTTTTGCTAACTATTCTATTTTTGATCCCGGTGTAATTGGTATATTACATCCTGTAAGGACGTCAATAATAAATAAATAAACCAATAAATATAAATGAAAAATTCACATTAGTCACAGCTTGGAAGCCTTAAATTTTACTTATTGTCCATTTTGCAATTTTACTATACCTCGAATATCGAAACTAGATACAACCGTTTCTCTTTGAACTATAAAATATCTATACCTGTTTAAAACAGTAGACTCCGTGTACTGACTAACTCTATCTAACAGAACTACTAACTCTATTTGTCTTCCTAAATGATTTAGCGCTTTGCTCCAGCTACTTTAAAAATTTTCGAACAGAGAGTGAACTACTTGTACTTAATGAGGCCAGGTACCCAGAAAGAAAGGCGCAGTATGCGATTTTTTTTCGTTCAACGTCAATTGTCTTATAATTGAAAGTTACATTTTTTCAAGGGATGTGAAGCTGCATTTACAAAAATTTGCCAGATCATAGAACATTTTAGAAAAGAGAATATATTTAACGAATTTGTCTCCTTTACCAATATTTATTAATGATGTACTAAGATCAGGACAAAACAAAGATGGTCTTTTTGATTATGCAACGAAACCAGATGACAATTTACGGAAATTTCTATTATTTTTAGTTTTTTGGGATATACCTGTGGGCGACCGGATCATTGGGTTGGCGACCCTTGCGTCTTGCTCTTTTGCCAAATGCATCAACAAAGATAAAATTTCACACCAACTTTTTTGACAGCATTGCATAATAATTCACTTGACATTACATTTCGATGCAATATTGTCTGTTGAAGTAACATTTACAAAATAAGTTGTACGTTGGTGCAACCGTCCATAAGGTACGTACTTGTCTTCTCGCCTTTAGTTTTAGATTAGAATTATTTCAATTTCATCTTAAATCCAATTATATATATATATATATATATATATATATATATATATATATATATATATATATATATATATATATATATATTACCTCTTGTGAGCGGTCGATATTATACCTGTGTTCGCTTTCGGATATGTTCTTCCCAGACCCGTTTTTGTTACTACACACATTCTGATGATATGATATACAATTCATTAGTGCCGGAATCTGATAACACTGATGAAATTTGAACTACGTACGTTATGACAGACATTAGACATTCATATATCGCCGAAACTATGAACAAACTCATTTATATTTTGCACAAAGATAGTTGTTCTATTACAAAGTTGTTAACCTTTTTGTTGGATAAGTTTGTTAAAGCAAACTTCTTAATTCATCGATGTATTCAGAGTATATAAAAACGTCTGTACGATAAGAGATTAGTATCAATTACAAATTGCAATTTGTAGTCGGAGACTGTAGTAAGACAGTGAAATAGTAGTGTTAGGTATTGGTAAAATTCACATTTTATTCTTGAGACAATAAATTCAGCGACGGTGTCGTAAATTCACTTGTTTGCGCTAGGAAAGAAGAGTTGGCTGGTCTCAGTGCACGTCTCGTTATTCTTCTTTTTGTCGCCATGCAAATCCAATGTCAACATGTGATCTTTGGGGAGATAACGAACACTCCCGCCAACTCGTTGTCGGGTCACAACCCCTTGTTTCCGATGCACTTTGGAAACTTTCAAAGTGTTTCAAGTATAATTTAGAGGAATCAATACAAAGTATTCCGTATTGGGAGATATATTATGTCAACAGCCAAAGTTCCAGCAAAACACAAATGAATAAATCAACCGGGCCTCTCGGAGCTTCTTTTATAACTCACGGAACAATCTCGGGAATTCCGCTTGTAAACAAACATATATTATCGTTAAATATTAATTTCGATAATTTTTTTTCATTTCTTTTTCCATCGACCCTTGCCAAACAGAAGTGAATGTAAATTCTGTCATTGACCCTATGAAATACTAATGATTATCCGAAAGATAAGTTCTTTTAGGCAATTTGTTTTCACATAGAAATCGTCCTCTGTATATTGGATGTCTCATTTCTCGAGGCCTTTTATTACTTAAGAATTGAGAATCATTAATTGCATTTCTTGAGAATTCTCGAAAAATACGAAAAATTTCAGTATAACAACATATTTGAAACTAATACTATGCAGGCTATTCATTTTAAATGCGTCACTATTGCTATCTCGAGAATTATAAGGTCTACAAAGAAGGTTAAATTAGCAAACAATTTCTATTTGATCACTTATATAAAATAATAAAATACGTTAATATTTATTTCTGAAACCGTCAAGAAAATCCAATCATTTTAGACTTTAGGTTATGAATTTTGGGGAGAAAGCTGAAATTTTCATGTCTCCCAGTGGAGCTTCCGGCTTTATTGATAAAAAATGGTGGCCTGCCGCCGTTTTACAATAGCTATTTGTGCATTAAGAGCGCAAAATGGGACATTGTCGATTGAGAGGTTGTTGACGCGCGACGCAGGAGCGCGGCATTCACTCGAAATCGACAATGTCCAATTGCGCTCGAAATACACACAAGATTTTTCTACAGTCCTTCACCATAAAAAAATAATAAAATGTACATTTTGTACTTACAGTACTACTCAACAGTTTTGCAGTGAAGATAGGAACGTATTCAAATGTAACTTCAAGATATTGTTTTGGCTTGTTTTTACAAAAAATTAATGCCAATTTTGTAACGAATATTATAAGTTTTGTTTAATTTATACTTGTTTCAAGTACATTAAACTAGTGCAGTGGAAAAGTGGATGTTGGATTGGGAGCGTTCACGCCAAACTTTTACAGGTGGCAGCACAACTGTTCACATAATTTATTTTATATTTAATTTTAATTTATCGTTACCTTCCATTCTTCTTGACCTATAGCTTCAATCTAAGCTAAGCATTTTATACTTTCGTTTTCGTATATAAATGCCGTATTTTATTTTCACAGCAGTGCGGCATTTTGTTTGGTTATGTAATATACCGACAGAGCAGTTATATGTCAGATTGACTTGTGAAGGTGGTAAATGTGTAACTACAGAGTCATTAGTTCCTGACAAAACGTTTCTATTAAGAATGTAGACAAGTGACATTTCTCAACATTGTATAGTTAGAAATTTAGACAGCGAGCGTTTTTTCTACTTTGTCGCGCATGAACGGCAAAGTGACATTTTGCGTTGACAAAAGAGAGCGCAATTAGCTACTTTGTATATAGACTGTAGAAAAAAACTTTTTTTAGACTTTAATTTTAATCGTTAAAGAATAATTTAAACGGCATTATATCCCTAAAGTATGAAGCTCTTTGATAATATATTTAGATACGAGAAAATTGTTGCATATTTTAAGTAAATAAATAAAAAAGACGAACTTTAAAAAAATATTTTAGTTTTTCAACTTTACCTTTCTACCGAATTCAATGATGAACAATGTGATGTTGAAATATTTATATTTATTGTATAATAATTAATTACTTACCTTCCCGTCAGCCGCTTGTTTACGGGCAACGCGGGCAACATGGAAGATATTTATAATGTATTCATGCGCCTTGACTTGCAATACTCAATATTGTTACACTTTGTGCTATTTTGCTGATATTACTACAACAATATATCAGATATAGTGTATAAGAAGAAGAATTTTTGCTGTTTTTGGTTAGTTGTTAAACATCAACTATATAGTATAGATTATAGTATAACGTATAGAGTGGATGTAAAGTAAAAATAACTTCTGTGAATCTACACGTATTGGACTAAGAATTTATCATATTTTCTTACATAATTACTTTATTTATTATCCGTTTCAGTTTAGTACTTAAGTAAACACGAAAGATATTTGTAAAATTTGTAATCGAAATTTAAATGAAGACAAGACAGTAACTGTTAGAATGGGAATAAATAAATTGATTAGTTCAAGTTTACAAGGAAATGATGGATTATTTATATATAAAATCAGAAGATAAATTAATTTTACATTAAAAAATGCAGAAAAAATTATACAAGAAAAGAAACCATTAGCTGACTCTTTTGAATACCTACTGCAATGGAAAATATTCTAATAACACCATGGATATACATGCATGATGTTTTAGATTGTTTTTATGTTTTAATACAATTGTGATAAATGAAGTTATAAAATTGCGAATTTATGATTAATTTTAAAATAATTTAAGCGATTTAGGGAAAAAGAATTACCTACGTATATTACGCCAAAAAAGTGTCTTCACAAAACTCGCAGATTTCCAGTACAAGCCGTCCTTTAATAGATCGCTTTCTGACAGCTAAAATTATTATTTTCGCTCGAAAATAAGCCATGTTGTGCACGGTAAAAAAACTTTGATGTGATTACTAAAATTTAGTACCACCATTTTTTTTTGACAATAAAGAACTAATTTTTGTACTTACAGCAAGATAGTTTTTTACCTTGTAGAACCGCAGATTGGTACACCCAAAAATTGGTAATACGAGTAAGCCATTATGATGCATTTTATTTATTTATTTCATAAGCCGATTCAATTAAAAATAGTTAAATTAGGATAATGTAATAATAGAACTAAGGAAATTTAAAGTGAATTACAATTAACAGGTTTTTTTCGAAATTGCAAATATTCAACGGGAAAATTCAATTTTCAGGCTGTATTTTTTGCTGAATGTCATTTTCCTTGAGTAAACGATTGAGTTTTGCGTGGAGAGAAAATTCAAATTGCTTTCGTACACGTGTTTATAATAGCATATAGTGTATGTTTTGCGAAAGCACACGCACATTTCCACTCGGTGTATGTGTGTTTTTGTGTGAGTGAAAGGCGTGGTCGCCGCGTAAATTGGAAGAGGGGCAGAAGGATAGAAACAAATTGGCCATGTGAGGTGCACCAATTTCCGTTCAGATATTTGCATTATACAAAAACGGAAATTGTAACTCTCGACTCTAGGGCGTTCACTTGATACACACGCGCTACACAACTACTTTATGCTCTGTTATGGCCTAAATTTTATGCAAATTGTATTGTTTAACATTTGTTCCTCTGATATTTAAGGTGCCCTGAATTGGAAATATTAAACACATTAAAATAATTTATAATACCGCCTCATAATCAAAATTAAACCGATACGAGGTTCACGCTAGAATTATTGAGAATCATTATAAACAGTTATTCTGTCATTTGAAATTAAAATGCGAAACATCTATTTTTTTAAATATTGTTGAATGGAATTATCCAGATACCATTTTCCAATCATATTTTATAATTTGATAGCGTTGACAGTCTTCAAGACAACTTGATCGTATTTAAATATACTTCCACTCTCAAAATAGCAGTAATGAATGGGGCATTTTTATAATTTTTATTTATTTTATTTTCTGAAACATTCACATATTTGTATTAAGTTTGAACTTTTTATATAATTTCAGTGAGTTATGAATTTTTTAATAGTAATTTAAATGTGAATATGACAAGGAGCTGGTGACATTTAAAGCCAAGTCAAATTAAAAAAAGCTTGTAAACACACAAAAAGTAATAAAAGTAACACGAACAATACCTGTTAATGGTATAGAAATATTATGTACAAGTACAAATTTTTAGAGATATAATGGGGTGTATTCTGTAAGGAAACTGTTAATTTTAAACAGTATGTTAAAAATAAACTTGCTGTTAAAATATATTTTCTATTCTGTAACTATCAATTCTGTTAAAATTTTAACACCCGTGTTAAAATTAGGTGTGAAAACTGTATATTTTAACGTCATTCAAATCGATGCCTTTAAAATTTTAACATCTGATTATAAAATAAAATTATAACAACATTTGAATATGTTGCACTTCTAATTAATGAAAATGAAATAGAAAACGAAAGAAAAATACCATGGATGAATATAAAAAATATCTAGGTGTTATTTAATAAAATATACAACTGTTTTACGAAGTATTTTATTTAATTACGGTCACCCGTTCCATCGTATGTCTAGTACGAATATTTAATTAACATAATTCGACAAAGAGTTCTTTATTATAATGTAGGTGTAGTTAAAATTGCTTATTCCTGTCTTGTTCGTCAAACCAACGTAACTTAACCTTTTGGATTGTCAATTCTGAGGATCAAGAAGAAGAAATTTGACATACCTAATAATAACTTAATAATTTAAAATTTCAATTAATTCATTTTTAATATGGAACCTAAAAATGAAACATGATTATGCAGCAGATTTTTATTTATTTTACGAAGCATTATTTCCATTCGTTTTTCTAAAATTTCAAAATGACAGATTAGTTTTCTAAAATTTCAAAGTCACACATAAACTGACAGTTATTCACTCTTTTTATCATGTTTATTTATTTGTGTTATGGTTACTAACTACATTACTTCAGCAAAGACGTGCCTTTTTTCTATCTTGTTGATCACTTCATTCTGGTGTTTAACAGGCATGTTAAAATTTATGATTTTAACAGCAGTGTAAAATTTTTGCGTAGAGGATACCAAAAAATGAATTTATTTTATTTCGGAATCATAAACTTGTTTATCCGCCCTCAAAAACGGGCGCAATTTGACTTTTATCGCCCGAGAGCTCATAAAGTTGCCAAGCAACAGCTATTCAAACGTCAAAATCGTCGTTTTTAGATAAATGTCAGATAACATAATAAATTCGATAAATCACATTTTTTGAACATCGCTGCTCGTAAAATTATTCGTATCCTTTCTCGTGTACGTCTTTTCACTTATGTGGAACCAACTTGCTCTGGGTAGCATCAAATTCATTCGATATTTCTTTTGAATAATCGATATCTTCCATTTTCATTTGACACTAAATTAAAATTTGTTATAAACAAACTAGATATAGAAACCACAGCATACTTAAAATTCACAACGCCAGCACAACAATACCGAATGTATACCCATTGAATCCTCGAATTTCGAGAACCAAAATAAAATAAAACGTTGTATGTACTATGGGCATAATCAAGATTATAGCACTCGGGAAAATTAAAGCTTTCGGCTACGCGTCGAGCTTTAAACATTCCCCTGTGCTACAATCTTTTGATTATGCCCTTAATACATAAATAACTATTATTTTTAACAGTCATGTTAAAATATAATTTTTTAAAGGCATGTTAAAATTAACATATTTTTTACAGAATACACCCCAATAAAGAAGGAGACACAAGTGTAACGTACAAGAATAGAAATGTCATCAGTCACAAACCAAGTGATACTTTTTAGCGTTAAAATTAATTACAAGAATTTATTTTATATTTATATTATAAGTTAGCGCGTGCCTGAGTGTCTGATCGCGAATCTGGGGAACCGGGTTCGATCCCGACCGACGCTAAATATTTTGAATTTTAAATGGCAAAAAATTGACTATTGTGGTGCACTCTTTACGCCAGCAATGAGTGCCCTTGAGTTGACGCCTGGGAAACGCCGGAAGGGTACAAATATGTCATCATTACCGAAATCTGTGTACAAAACAGATTGGCACACCCAGCAATGGGTAATAAGCCGTGATGATATATATATTTTTTTATTTTTAAGTCGCCAATAAATTAGTTTGATAGCCTTCCAAAAGAAGACTGAGGTAGAGTTTTTAAGAAGTGCAAGGACAGATTGTTGGAGTGTATTATTGTTGAAAGGAACCACTTTGAATAGGTATATTTAAATTTAAAAAAATATCGCGACCCTCATATTAATCTAATCCATCCAGATTAATTCAACAAATAGTGGTCTGTGATTACAGGTCATACTCTTTACATTTAATCAATTATGTTTATCATGTCATCGTCTTAAAATGATCATTGAATTTATATAACCATTCTCAAATTAAAATAAATAATGCTAACACATCATATTTGGAACATCAATGATTATGAATATTATTGAACACTCTTTAGATATGAGGAATATATTAAACTTAAATATTGTTAATATTCTCGTTTCATATTAATTACACCGAACTGAATTTCATCGAATATGACATATTTAATTATATCCTCAATAAGTTTATTGCATCAATAGAATATTCAAATCAAAATTTAATGAAATCACAATACGATTTAATATTCTGAATGAATTTATTATAAAGCATCATAATATTCAAAGGCTTTTGGCAAATTTTATTAATATTTCAGTTTGAATGTATATATATATATATATATATATATATATATATATATATATATATATATATATATATATATATATATATATATATACTTATATGCGTATATGTATATGATAATTCAATGAATATTTTTGAATGTGTTGTATGCATAAAATATTTAATAAAACTGTCGATGAGTACCTGATATTAAAAGCAAATTTAATCAATTAAAATCAACAAAATTATTTATTGTTCATATAATTGAATATCGGAAAGCTAGTGTGATTTCACCAGCCAGCTTCATTCGAGCCGAAACCTGTATTATTATGTGCAAAGATCAAAGATGATTTTAGCACACAATAGCACACTATATTTTTTTTCGGTCACAGTTTTAGGCCTTGTATTTTCATCTCTGGTTAAACTGTCAGTTAAAACGAAAAGTTATGCACTGATATTATAGCATAAGTTGTAAAAATTACACATGCGATATTTTTCGTATTAACTGACAGTTAACAGACAGTTTAGCTGGAGATGAAAATATTAGGCCTTAATTATTAACTATAATTCTGGATAAGAATTGGAGACCTTAAAGTTCCTTAGTTTTTTATTACAACAAATAATGTTGCATTTGCGCAGATCCCAATACGTAATGGGCTCAATGTTTAAAAATATTATAAATACAACACTGTAATCTCACAATATGTAATATTCTATGTAAACTTCAAATTTATTCTTCCTGATGATATGCGGGTGTCGCGCGAAACGTCCTATATACTGTAATATGCAACATTATTTGTTCTAATGAAAAGCTAAAGAACTTTAAGCCTATAATTCTTATCCTAAATTAAAACTGGCAGTTCCCAAATAATTCCAATTTTAACTATAACTGTAATATGTTATCCTTTCATAATTTTGTGTGTAATAAATTTTCAAGTAAATATTTTAAAAATGATTTCATGAACTAATACATTTATTTTTTGTTCTAGGTATGTGCAAACTTGAATCCCTTCGCATGATATACTGAACACAAAATAGTAAGGTAGGATCTAGATGTATGGATTTTTTATAATAGTACAATTATTAAAAATTATGTGTTCCTAAAAAAATCGCAGCATCATGAAATTGTCATGAAGAGCTGTCAATATGCCATAGAAACTAGAATTTTCAGAAGATATTTTATGTTATTATGAAAAATGCAAACGTCACATAAGCAAATAGCTGACTCGGTGATCGCCTCGATTTATAATATTCAACCGCGTCTGTTATTTGCTTCATATCAGCCTTATGATGTTAATAACTATTATGTAAGTATTGGGATTTTCAAATAAGAAAACGCTAACTAGCGGCGGTTATTAATATTGCAAACAGTGGTACACATTTGACATTTACATGAAACTACATTTATATGACTACAAAAACTCTATTACACATACTTGAATTATAAATAAAAAATACTAATAAATGAGCAAATAATACGAAAACTAAAGAAACACGATTGACAACAATGCTATGCTTACAAATGTCAACAAAAAGTGTACCATTGTTTAATGGAACAGCGCCATCTCTTGATACTCGAAAATCCCAATAGTGTTGTATAATTTTTAAAAATTAAAAAACTTTAGCCTCATTTCCACCGTATGTTTTAATGCTTAATGGATATTGATTTGTGCGTAATGCTTAATGCATTATAACAATTTACTAGGATACCATTTCCAGCTACTTTGTTTAGTGACTAATTTGACAGAAATGTCACATTTTTTATCCTTTTAATTTTTAACTCTAGCAGACTGTTACTGCAGCAGTAATTCTTTTTTTCTTAACATTCATGTACATAATATATAAAAATTTAAAAAAACTTAATAATTATAAAATAGACTGACAGCTGACAGTTCAGATTAGAAAATAAAGAAAGAGAGATGACAGATATGTATGCCCATCTCACAATTACGCTTAGGCATTACGCTTTAAACCTTGGAATTTGCAAACTTTTGTTCTTACGTATTGCTCTTAGTTCTTAAGCATTAAGCCTTATGCATAGCTGGAAATGGTAATAAACGTTGCCATATAATAAACATTTTTGCGCATTGCGCTTAGTTATTAATTATAGCTTTTAATCATTGAGACAATCGGTGGAAATGAGACTTTAGTTTGTTTTCCCAGAAATTTATAATTTCCTAGTGTTGCCGCGAGTCTCGGTCTCGGTCTCGCCTCGAAAAGTCGAGACGAGATTACAGTTTAGTGTCGAGCTTAAACTCGAGACAGAGACGAGACCAGTATCGCGTCTCATCTATTGTTCCATATAGACTAACTGTTATTTTTTGAAAAATAAAGTAGGTACCTACTAAATAAATGTTATCCGTACCTTAATATGTAGGTTCAAAAAAACAACGGTAATTGCAGTAAAAATGTGAACAATAATCATTAAAATATCTTTAATATAGAGAGCACAGTCACAGTTACACCTTAGTCTAGGGCTTTTTTTGTTCCGTTACCTATTTTCGATATTTCCGGTTTTATCAATGTTTCTGACAATTATTTATTATTTTATTTATTTATAGTGCACCACAGTTATATTTACACATTTCATGTATTATATACTGTTCATTCACGAATGTTAGAAATAAGGAAAACTAAACTATTTTGTATTAGACAATAGATTTTGTTGTAGATAATAAACTGCATTCATTTTATAACGAACACATTGTCGCATTAATAAAACGCGCAAGACCACATGCATCTGCGAGACTGCGACTTAAAAGTCAAAATTATTTTGTCAATCTAAACAAAAAGCACTGGTTATGGCGTGATCTAATACTTCATGTGTAATTTTAAGAAAATAAATAAATAGTTCTTGACGGAACGTATAACCTTCTTAAACGGTGAAATCTTTGTGATTTTTAGCAATAAACCATAAGCAGAAAAATTAGTCAGTTTCCAGTATGATCATTCAATGATCATTAAATATGAATAATTGTGAACAAATTTTTCATTTTCATGAATCAAAAGTGATCTTTGGGAAGTTCGCTTTATTCCAATAATTCTAGCGTGACGCTCAAATTATTGAAATATCTTTATTAACAGCTGAAATAATTATATGAAATCTAATACTTCTTACGAGTAAGACTTGAAATAATGTAAAGTAAAATGAACATTTTCAAATATAATACCATCAACGCATAAACAACACAAAATAAAAAATAAAACAAAATATGTTGCGGAGTAAAAGCGTGTCTTTGTTATTAACTTTAAATCCATTTTACAGCCCCTTGTATTTACAACCAGGCTTAAATTATCAAATCTGTGTAGTAAAACAAGTAAAAACCCGTTGCAAAGCTGCGTTCGTGCGCACAAATCCTAGCATGTATCCTGCTTCTGCATCTCTCGTATGAGTCGTATGTTATATACAGTGTGTCGAGTGGTTAGCGGCAACCGTACTGCGGTGGAATATTTGTCATGCTCCTCTCTTCGCCCCTTGTCTGCTGGTTTGGTTTTGCTCTGCACAAAATTAACTTTATGTACATAGAATTATGTTGCATGCACTGGTTTATCTTGTATATTTACCTGAAATGAATACTCTGGGATTCATTAAATTTGAAATTTAGCTTGCTGCAGGTACATCTATAATACTGACCGAGTATAATCTAAGTACTCTACTTAATGAAATCTGTATTTTTATTGTGAATCATGAAATTTACTAATTTTACGAATTATTCATGCGAAACTCATGAATTATGCATGTTGTTAATTATAATATTGACATATACTCGTTTGTATATGTAGGTTAATGAAACATTTTAACATAATCAAATCATAAACAAAACATACAGGATTTTGTTGATATTATTCTACATTATTGCAGAACATACATACACACAATATATTGCTTTTGACGTTTAAACCAGAGGTAGGTTCAAAACTGCCCAGTGGCTAATGTGCCATTTGATAACATGCTTGGAGATTTGAAACACAGTCTAGCATCCTGCTGTTTAAAATAAGGCTGTGTCCGATATCGCATTTTGGCAGTTAGTATTTAGGATTTAGGTCTACTTCACATAAACGTAACTCCGAATGGCACAGTAATGTCATCCATAGGTTTGTATGGAAACACTTTAGAACAACAAAGTGAATTATATAATTCGATTTAATTTAATGCTTCAGATTAAATGTTAATATTATATTTCATAAACTAGAAGCGAAGAAGCTATTCTCTGACAGTAAATTCGACATTTTGCACAAATGAAAGCAACGAACATAATTTGTTTAATTAGGCGCGCCAACTTCAAGGCATAGCATGCTCCCAAAGCCCTTAAGTATCATTTACAACAAAAAAATTAAAGTAGCGGTAGAATTAGTGGCAGTGTTAGTGGCCTGGGTAAAAGATTGATGCGTTATAGCAAACGTATTTGTTCACATCCAAAAATTAAGAAAATTAGTAGTAGTGCAGTGGCAAGGGCAGCGGTAGGAGTTTGTAAACATCAAACTTCTACGTTGGCACTACCGTTATCGCTTCATTTTCTTGACGTTTATTGACATCTGAATTCTGATTGCATCTGATAAAATGAGCAATAGAAAAGATTTTGTTGCGTGCATCATTTGTTGCCGGCTGTTGCGCTACATAAACAAACAGACCTATTAATAAACTTTTCATGATTAAAAGTGAAAACATAACTTACCATTTTGGCTCATTTCAGAAGCAATTTGTGCTTACGCATTTTCTTTTTTTAAATTCATTTTAAATTCTCTTAATCTCTTGTCCCACACAACGGTGTGCTTGTGGATAAGTCCATCCATGTTAGTTGACTTTTGCGCAAAAATAAAATGACCGCTACAATAATTTCAATAACTTTTCATTGTGAACGGAAATAATTTGTACTATAAATTTCTTACGCTACCGATGCCACTAATTCTAGCACTGCCGTTAATTATTTTTTTTATACCGAATGGGCCTTAAAATCTAATTCCTAAAATCCTAAATAATGACGTTATTTAGGGCATAAAGATATTAGGGTGATAAAAGTACAACATCGGACACAGCCTAAATATTTTTAAATAAGTATATTTACAATGGGTTGCGTGCATACGAGGTGTTACAATAAAGTAACGAGATAGACACAGTTATCATATTTTATTTTGGAATATTTGCAATTTAACTCTTATCTCTTTCAATATACCTGCTCTCCTGCTGCATCTACAAACCGTCTCATACGAGCCTTCACAGTTCGAAACAGCGCTGCAACTCTTTTTTCGTCAAGTCTCGGCGTAGGTCCGCCGTTTTCACCTTCGCCGCATCAACAGACTTAAAACGTGTCTCTTCAGCACACTTTTGAGTTTTGGAAATGGAAAAAAGTCCGACGGAAGAATGGAGAATAGGGTAGATATTCCAGCATTGTGATTTGATTTTTGGCCAGAAACTTCTGTACGGTGAGCGTATTGTGAGCCGGTGCGTTGTCCTGATGCAGAATGAATCTATTCTTCCATAGAACCGGTCTTTTTTTCTGAGACGCCCTTTCAATGTAGCATGCAATTGCCGATACTAATTCTGGTTGATTATCTGTCCTTCTGGTACCCATTCTGCTAATGTTACACTCTTAATGTCGAAGAATACCATCAGCATGGCTTTGAACTTTGACTAGTCATGCTTGCTTTTTTCACTCTCGGTGCTGATAGTGTCTTCCAATGCATGGATTGTTATTTAGCTTCTGGGTCGTATTGAAATACCCAGATTTCATTACATGTAATAATATTTTCTAAGAATCTAGGATCATCCTCAATTCGCTATAAAGTATCCGAACAAATGCGCTAGCGATTTTCTTTCTGTTTCAGAGTGTGATTTTTCGGAACAAACTTGGCACAGAATTTTGACGTTTAATTCTTTGTGAAGAATTTTCCTTAAACTCTCTGTCCCTACTTGCACCTTTTCTAAAATCATTCTGTTACTCACATGTCGATCTTTTCGGACAAACTTGAAACTTAATTATTATTTTCAATTTTTAAACAGTGTAAGTAACCCTTGTGGTTTTCTCTTCACGACAGCTTGGTAAAAGTTCATATAATATTGACGTCCACTCGTAGGCGTAACTAGGGGGGGGGGCAGGGGGTCCCTATCTAAAGTAAAAAAATCGACAGTATAGGTTTACTTAAATATTCTGGAAAGTTCGGAAAGGTTCTAATATGATCCAAAATGGTCTAAAATGTTCATAAAAGTTTCAGAAGATTTTTCAAAAAGTTTTATGTCTACCTACTTTTTTTTAATTGCCAGAAATTTAAAGAATAGACCAGAATTAACACGGCATGAAAACGTTCGAATTCAATAAATTTTTACATATTTTCTATTTTTTTTTGTATTGAAAATCGGATGAAAAACAGTGATTGTAAGACATATTCTTTAATGCGTACTTGTGACAAAATGAGATTTAATCTACTTAACATTTCGAACTTAAGCCCCCCCAAGATTTTTTTTAGTTACGCCCATGCGTATACTTATACTGATATATCTATCATCGTAATCGAATTCTGCAAATAAATAGAAAATTGACAAAAATGGGTAATAAGTTATGATTAACTTTTGAATATTTAATTTGTTTGTAAGTAGGTATAATTTTTAGCTCTCTTGAATTTTTAACACAATTACTATTATGAAGATTTTCAAGACTAAACCATAAAAATGTGATAATAGGTATGTATAAGTAAAAAAAATTGATGTTTAGTTTAATGCAGCAATGATATCGTAATGAACTTATTATTTATTTTTAAAATTTAAATAAAGGAGAACACAGTCTTGAAAAATTTGTTCTTATCTTCAAAATTTATGGTAACAATTATTCGTTGCGAAATCATTTTGAGAAATTTAGTCGATTTGGCTGTATAGACATTATTTCATAAATCTTTTGACATTACTTCTAAGAAGACAGATTGGCTGCTGAAATGTTTATTTCTGTGAAAATATTTAATTAAAAACGAAATCTTTAATATTGCGTTTTCTGTTAGGCTGTTCTATAATTATTAATTTTCTCAATGTACATGCTACATTTGAAATTTTATTACCAATGTCAATTCGACATTATTAGGTTTTAGACGTACAAAGTTTTCGTATAAAAATTGTGCACGGATAACTTTTTTATTCTAAGAAGCCTAGCATTTTTCATATTTGGGTTAACAAAGTATTTAACATGCAGAGCCTTCTTATTATTCGGTATATTACAAAATTGAAGAAACATACACTGCATCAGGATAAATCAGTTCTGGAACGAATACTCTGGTTCTTGAAACACAACTTATAGGATAAATAAAAAATGGCACAATAGATAAAAGTTTTTTAACTATTCTAACTTTTTGTCTTTTTGTATTTGTTAATTAGGTTTTACCTCAAATCACATAGTACATGTATGTAAGTATAAGTTTCTGTATGAGTGATCGTAGTACATACATGTCAATCAAGATGGAAACTACAGAAATTACATTATCGTCGGGAACCAACGCTCGATTAAATTATGATTAAATCTAACATATTGTAGCATTTTTGCAGCTAATGCATTATCTTTATACTTTTTACGCAAAATATCAGTAAACCACATTTTAGACAGTCGTAAATTTATCTTCTAGCGAAGTTAAATTTATGAAGAAGAATTTATTACCGATAAAACAGAAATTTTGACACATCACAAATTTGATCATAAAAAACGTGATGCTATTTTACAGAATCATTAATTTATAATCATATGATTTATTATTTATATTGATATCCTACTAATCTATTTGATTTGAGTATTGCCCACATTTTCGGAATAGTGGCAAATTAGAAATTAATGTTATTAGGGCCGGTTTTATAATAATAAATTAAAGATCAAGTCGGCGAGTTTTCTAAATAAAAAGTGCGAAAAAATGAGACCATTATACTATTTTTTATATTTTGCGACTATTATATACTAAAATATTTCAAAAAACTGCTATATTAAACCGATTTGATTTAAAAAAATTGTGTGTAATTTTGTATTTGGTAACATTGGATTGATGATTTATAAAATATTTCAAAAACTGGTATATTAAACAGACTTTATTTAAAGAAATTTGTATGTGTAATTTTGTATTTGGTAACATTAAATTGATGATTTCTGAACATAAGTAAAAATGTAATATTGTACCAACAAAAAAAAATAATTGCGTATCAAGCTGAAGGCTCTTTCGATACGCAACTGAGTTTCATAAAGATTTCTTTATGAATTCAAATATTAAATTTTTATTTATGTAACAAATTTGTAATGTTCGGTTTTATGACGAATTCGAATTATGGGATCTTGTGGTTGCGAGCCTGAATGTTTGGTCGAGAATCTGGGGAACCGGGTTCGATCCCGACCGACGCCAAATATTTCGAATTTTAAATAGTACAAAATTGACCCCTGCGGTGCACTCTCCACGCCAGCAATGAGTGCCCGTGAGGTGTCGCCTGGTAAACGCCCGCACGGTACAAATATGTCATCATAATTACCGAAATCTGTATACAAAGCAGATTGGCACACTCAGCAATGGGTAATAAGCCATGATGATATATTTATTTAATTCGAAAATTTGATTGCATGTCATAAAACCAAATTTACTAACAAGTTACATACAAAATTTTATCTACGTCTATAGTTTGCATTAAAAAACCTGATTTCATGATTTTTCCGGGAGTAAATCCAGACTTGGTTTTGCAGCTTGTTCTGAAATTTGCGGTAGGCTGCATAAATCCACCTTAACTTATGATTAAATATGCAGTGTAAAAACACACTTTTCTTTTTACAATCTTGTGTCAAACTGTGATTAGAGGTTAGAATGAAGCGAAAGAAGTTAGTAACGTATGTTTGCGTGTATCATGAAATTCTTTATGTCGTCAATACGAGGGTATTGGTGTTATAAAGTAAAAATTTGTTAAACGTCAAGTTTTAATATTGTTTACGATTTGTAAAGTTTAAACTTTTAAGATGGTCAAATAAATTTAATGAAATGAACAAATTCGAATCAGTTTCTTTGTTCTTACGATATTTAAAACATTGCTGTGAAAAACGCGTTGCATTTCATTATTTACTATAGAAGTAAATTTTAAGTGAAGAATAAATTTCTTTATAAAACCGGCCCTTAATCATTTTTCATGAAAATGTGTTATCATATTTTTATAAATAGGTCTTTGTTCTGATAATACAATTATCTTAATAATTCTTGCGTATACTCACACGAAAATATATCATGTTCAACGTGTAACGAAAAATGGATTTTCAATAGATATAGGTAGTAAACTACCACTCTTGTTTAATATATGTACAGGGTGTTAACTAAAAAGCGGGCCATAGGCGTTTAACATGGGAAATCAGTTTGCAAATAAAAATTGTGGATAATTAAATTATACACCAGCATCACTAAACTGATTTTATTTTGTACCGAATATTTTGTATGTTTAGTAACCTGTAAAATCCGAATTGAAATTCTATAAATATCGCTCATTTGTAGTGATAGCCATGGAATTTAACCAAAATTACAAACAAATGCATATCACTTGAACTGTCAGAAATTCGATTTTCAAATAAAAATTACTGTTAATTATATTCTATCCTAAGTCCTTCAAACTATTTTGTTTTTATAATCTACATCTAAATTATTGCTTAGATTTTATTTATTTTTATTTTGTAACCTGCAAAATCGAAATTCTGGCAATTCAAACGATATGCATTTCTTTGTAATTTTGTTTAAATTTCATGGCTATCACTTCAAATGAGTTATAATTATAAAATTTCAAATTGGATTTTACAGGTTACTAAACATGCAAAATAAAATCTGTTTAGTGATGCTGGTCTATTTGAAACATTTTTGTTTAAAATTAAATGGTAAGTTTTGCGCAAGAAAAACTGATTTCCTATATTAAACGCCTATGGCCCGCTTTTTAATTAACACCCTGTATATTATATCATATGCGTTTTAATAAATTTATATTATTCAAGTTATGTTGTAGATTTGAATCCATATTATGTGCTAAGTAGGTTATATACTTAATGACAATAATATTTTGTATGGAATACCACCAACTTATTATATAATTATGTTTTTTATTCACTAAAAAAAGAAAGAAATATTTTGAATACGTCAGATTAAAACTTAATATTCATATGTCAAAACAGACACATTAAATACCCAGCTATATATTATCTGGAATCCTCGCATATTTCATTCGTTTATCATTTTTAAAAACGCACTGAAAATAAAACTAAATACACAAAAAAATATCATTTCTTTTTAACGATGGTAATTTTGGTTGAAAACAATAGCAATTAGGTGTAACTACCTTGAAACCATGTGTGTAATTGTAACTGGTACCGTCAGTCGAAACAGAAATCTTGGGCAAGTACAATAATTAATCAAGTAACAAGTGGAATTCCTGATCTATGCTCCACTAAGCGCGACGCAAAGAATCAGATAACTACGTAATTATTTTTACACTTTAATCTCAGATATCGAATTGAATTGTTACCTTCTTTGTGTTCTTGTACTTTACGATCTATTGTCATGTCAAAAGAATAAATTTCTGAATATAACGGAATAATTCGAATAATACAAACATTCCGTTCCGTCACCTTTAGGTAAGGAAGGTATTGTCTGATCAAAAAATTCTATGATGAGTTTTTAATGAATAAGCACGTTTTAGGTTAGGTTACGGTTAATACGATTTTACTATTTTTAAGATGATGTCTGTATATACATATGTTTCGATGTATAGATGTGTGTGTGTGTTTGTGTGTGTGTTTGTGTGTGTTTGTGTGTGTTTGTGTGTGTTTGTGTGTGTGTGTGTGTGTGTGTGTGTGTGTGCGTGTGTGTGTGTGTGAGTGTGAGTGTATGTGTGTGTAACGATTCTCTCGGATCGTATAACTTCAATACCACCTTTTCAAAAATTATAATTTTTGCGTGTTCATCTTCTTTACATTCATATGAAGAGCTGATTAGATTTTGGTTATAATTGGTCGACCGGAAGTACTCGAATTTGAAGATTTTAACAGTTTTCCTGGAAAAAAACGCTGATAAATAACATATTTTCACATTTAATGTTATTATAAATATTAAATAATATTTTTTGCACGATCAGGTTACTTTTTTATGTTTACCGACCGATAGTGTTTCAAGACAGTGGGTCTTATTTACAAATTACTGAACGGTAAGTGATGTGACTCACGTCGGTAAGTGATGTGCTTCACTTACCGTTCAGGAGGCGAGACGGTAAATAAATAAAAACAAAAATCAAAGCTTACTTCAAAAATGACAACTAAAAAATGTTAATATGCCAAATAATCTTCAAATCTTATTTTTCTTTTAAATTTGGTTCGTCAATCGTGCAAAAATTAGTATAAGCATTACGAACGTTAAGGAATTACCGATCTCATACAAAATTGGGAGCTTCGCTTGACTCAGTCCCCAAACATTGTCTTTGATCGGTAAACTATCCCTACCATTCTTAATACTTAATATATTATTATTCTCTAGACGATTTGATTACATTTTATACTTCATATTCAACGGATATTGAGTTAAAAGATTATAAAAAAAATAATTTATGTAATAACACTGGAAATAGCTAATTTAATTAAATGAATTCTGATAGACAGATGTTAATGTCAAGTGCGATTGACATAGGTAACTTTACTGCAAATATAGAATCAATTCTAAAAAACCCTCTGTATGAAATTTGTACAAAATATATAGAACTGAGGTAAGGTATAATGTACTGGAAATATAGAACCTTTCGCAAAAAACTGTCTGTATGGAATTTGTATAAAATACATAGATTTTTTAATTTTTGTTTGGGTAGCAATACATTCGAAAAACTTTTCTAAATTTGCAAGTATTTTTATCTATTATGATTGCATCAATCCTAAAGTCTTGTAATGCGTAATATTGTAGTTAATATGTATATCTTAGAAGAAGTGGTCTCTTAATTGAAGCATTGAATTAAGAGAATTTATTTGACAATTGCACTGTTTGAAAACAAAATGAGTTTATTAAAATCACATCGCTTTCAATTTGGATGAAGTTATAATCGCAATAAATCTATGCATATTTCAAAGCAGTAACACAAAGTATCGTATAAGAAAAGATCTTTGAAAATATGTACTCATTTATAAATAAAATATAGGACAGTTTTCTTCGTTCTACATTTTATAAACAAAAATAAGATACTTTTACCTATGTATTTATCCCACTTGTAGTCCGTACTAGGTTAACCAGAAATTTATAGACCTAAACTTTGGATAAGTTCTATACCCTAATATATTATGAGACACTTAATAAATTATTTATTTTCCCCTGTGGTATGCTTTCCACATGCCATACAGAAGTGCCCTTGGAATGTCAGCTGGTGTCCGCCCCAAAGCTAAATATATGATTTATTGAGATCTGTTTGTGAACAAAGCCACAGCCACCGTTTCGGAATTGGAAAACTGTATAGAAATATATGTATTTATGTATGTAATATAATCGTCATTTCATGGCATCTCGTATAATAAATGATGATAATTCCAAACGGATAAATTTATAATGCTGTCAAAGTAGGGTCAGCTAAACAGCTAAACTAGAGTGAATTCCCAAACCAAAATAGAGTGCGTGGTTTGTTGCTATCATGACAAATTTATTTCCGCGTTACAAATAGCATACGATAAGCAACGACATTCTCGTGCAAAATTTCTGTTCGTAATTTGCCCTATTAGTCCAGTCAACGAATGCTTGAAAATGGGTTGTAAACAGACTTTTCTACGCACTTTTTTGACTTTGGGCTGTGTTCGGAGTTGTTTGGAGATGAATAAATCAAAAGTGCTGAGGTCTCCGAGGGAAGCTAACTTTAGGGCATAGCAAAATGTGTTCCCTTTTTTGATTTTACACTTATATCTCGGTAATGATAGGTCCTAGCGAAAACGTCTTTATACAAAAAATTAAAGCTGATAAAATTCGGCATAAAATAGTTTCATTCATTTTTTATCGCTAGCCGTTTCCTAGTTATAAGCTGTTGAAAATCGTTATTTTTCCCAAAAATAATTTTCACACTAGGTTTTTGAACATGTGGGATTAAAAGTATGGAACATAAAAAAACAGCGAACTCAACCGGTTTTTTTAAAAAAAACGCTAAAACACTTCGATTTTAGTTTTTAAAAATACACATTTATATGTGCGATTCACTTTCTGACTTTCATTTGTTTTTAAGTTATGACATCATCACAAAAAAAATTAAATGGCAATATGGATTTTTAATAGTCGAATCCGATAATGTTTTTTCTTCCCTTTATGATAAAGCATTATAAGGTTGCATAACAAAAATTCTGAGAAAAAATCGAACTGATCATTTAATAATTATGAATAATCAAGATACTTAGGGCGATATTCATAGTCAGTACTTGAGCATTGCTTGATATAAGACAAGCTTAAGCATTTGCTCAAGTTATTGTTCACGTTGCATAGTGATGACTTGAGATTCTTCAAAATAAGCAAGACTTGATGAAGTAATACTTATTTGTTCTAGTTACATAGTCACATCTTCTTTGAACAAAACAATTTGCTGTAACTGACAAGTTTCAAAGTTCATGCTCAAGAACGCATATAGGAGTAGGTACTTTTGTCAAGTAAAGGTGTATGCTTGCTTAAGAACACACCATGTTTGAATTAAAAGATAATGATACAGATGATATAGAAGATATTAATATTAATCGAGTGCAAAAAAATATGTGCGTGACATGGAAAATCTATTAGAAAAATATAACAAATTGGAATTTAAAAAAGATTTAGATTTAATAAAATAGTGTTATTAACGCAATTTTACCAAATAACAAAATAATTTAATTAAATACAGTAATCGTGGACTTCTTGTCTGATATTTTGTGAATTATTGTAGTGTTCCACAATGTTATTCCATGCATCTACTCTTTCAGATAAAAAAGCTGAATCACTCTACTTCAATAACATTTTTATATACTTCAAGTATATCTAGAAATATATTTTTCTCTAGTGAGGAATAATGATGATTTTTTGACATTGATCACTTTTATAATGTATGTCAAAATGATTTAATTTATCAATAAATTTATTTTCATTGTTTTACCATAGATTACTACTAATTTATATTTTAATATTCTGCATTTGAAATGTCAAACTTATTATTTAACATTAAATTTCATGTTGCCAAGTCGAAATTTAAAAAATAATAACAGAGATCAAATAAGCAATGCCTCAAGCATCGGCTCCATGAAGTCACTATTAAATAAATACTTATTTGTGAAGATCTGCTTAAGTCACGACTACGAACGAGTAGTTACAACAAGTCGACGTTGATGAACAAGCCAGTCTCCATGAAGATAAACTTAAGTATTTGCTTGAGAATGAACTATGAATACCGCCCTTAGATTTCAGTTTTCAGTTTTGATTTTTTTGTTTGATAATTTATAATATCTTTAAACATTTATAACTTGTAAAGTATGATAAACGAAAAATTGTAAACTGAAAAGTGAAATCTAGGTATCTTCATTATTATTAAATTTTCGGCTCAATGTTTCTCAGAATTTTTGTTATGCAACTTTATGATTTATTTGCATGATCATAAAGAAAAGAAAAAATATTAATGTTTATTTTTGTTGATTTTGGGTTTTTTAAATATTCCATATTTTAATCCCACACTGTACATATAATATCTTGTACCTTAAAACCGTTATACTTAAAGCAAAAGTAATCGGAAACATAGTTGTAGAGAATAAAATTATTTTTTAAAAGCTAATAAAAATATCAATTAAGTGCATCGGTTGCCATTGGTCGATTTTCACCAGCGTAGGCAGATAGGAGGGAATTTCTCTTTTTAAGAAGAGGGAAAATATATAAAATATCTATTATACGAGTAGTTGATATTAAAAGTTCCATAATTTAAATTTGCTGTAAATATCTTTTATTATTTTTTTAATCTGCTATTATTATTTCTGAATTCATTTCTTTTCGTTTAATAACCTAAAGGTTTATCTTATCATAGGGTGAAGATAATATAATTCTCATTTCAAAGCATTTGCTATAATAAATGATGATAATCCCATACGGATAAATTTATAATGCTGTCATAATTGGGTCGGCCCTACAGCAAACTCGCGGTGAATTCCCAAACCAAAACAGAGTGTATGGTTGGTTACTATCACGACAAATTTATTTCCATGTAACAAATAGCATTGAGATAAGTGACGACACTCCCGTTGAAAATTCCTTTACGTAATTCGCGCTATTAACTTACGATATCTAGTTACATTTTACTTGTAGAAGTCGCGCTTCCGTGTAGCCAAACCGACACAAACTGCACCTAACTTCTCATAATTTTCATTTAATATGTAAATGCAATCCTCCGGCAAAGTTTGCACACAATGGCGGTGCGGGCCACTTGCCTGATTCCATTAAAGCACATGTTACAACCGGCTGCAAATTATTCTTAACAAAATAAGAATACTCCAATTATACCGCCCTTTATTGCACTCCTTACTTATTCAAGATAAATGTAGCTTCCAAACTTATTATAATGCTTTCTCCACTTTTCACATATTTTAGAATAATTTTGTAATTCAGTGAACAGACAGACTTAGTTAAAACACTCGCTTTTGAGAAGTCGTGACTCGTCCGTCTCAAATTCCAGTTCTACTCCTGCACGACTTTTGCAAATGTAGGTTAATTCCTCGACTGTAGTGTTGATAAGGTGTTAACCTCCGACTGGTATGTTATATACCAAATAACACCCTAGAGCGTGTTATGAGTTGTTGCTGTGGTAATGTTGTCAATATATTGATATTGATACTGAGATAAAGCCTAAAAAATAAGCAAAAGCATGCATAGCCTACCTACTCCGCATATTTTATTAAAACTTTCTGATCCGTAATCCGTAGAATATTAAAAATTATAGTCGGACGTTAAACGTTGAACGCATCACGGGAGTTAAACGAACAATAATGCCTTCGGTCAACATACACATCTCGGGCCAGAGGCCCTCGAAAAGTACACTGTTGACCTCAGGCGTTATTATCCTTATAACACCCTTGATACGTTAATTACTATAACAGTTTCTCGAGATCTGTCATACATAATTTATTCTTACAAAACCGACATTTTGGTGTACATTGTATCTATGTCTGAAATTTTGGGTATTGTATATGAAGACTTGAAGACTTTTGTATCTACTTATTTCATGATAAATTTGTACTATTAATACGGCTAATATTGAGTCATTAATCCTTAAACAACCTTTGATTACCTACTCGAATTCATCAATTATCGTACATAATAGCGTTTGATCGGCCATACGACAACCGTTTACACACAACAACAACTTATAATAAATAATGATATTATAACAAAAATAAATTGTTTCATAATAATTATTATTCTTTTAGAATATTTTCTTTCTTTTTTACTTTTCGTCATACCTTTAGGTAAGGAAGGTATTGTTTCTCGTGAAAAATGGTGAGTTTTTATTGAATAAGCACGTTTTAGAGTCCCTAGAACACGATTTTACTATTTTTGAGATGATGTCTGTATGTATGTGTGTATGTGTGAGAGCGCGCGCGAGTGTGTATGTGTGTGTGACGATTTTTCTTCGTCGATAACTCCAATACTACAATTCTAAAAAACATAATTCTTTAGTATTTCTCTTCGTTACATGAAGAGCTGATTAGATTTTGGTTATAATTGGTCGACCGGAAGTACCCTCATTTGAAGATGTTAACAGTTTTTCTTGAAAAAAACGCTGTTAAATATAATTTTTTCACATTTAATGAGTGCCCGTGAGGTGACGCCTGGTAAACGCCCGCACCGTGCAAATATGTCATTATTACCGAAGGCTGTGTACAAAGCAGATTGGCACACCCAGCAATGGGTAATAAGCCGTAATGATATATTTATTTATTTATAAATCTTAACTAATATTTTATTCTCTATACGGTTTGACTGCATTTTATACTTCATATTCAATGGATATTGAGTTAAAAAATTATAAAGAAATTAAATTTAATAAAGCAGCCAGCTATGTAATAACACTGGAAACAGCTAATATAATTTAAAATATTCTGATAGACAGACGTTATGTCAACTGCGATTGACATGTTTTTATTAAATTTTACAATCAATTCTAACAAACTTTCTGTATGGAATTTGTACAAAATACTCGTACATAGAACTGAGAGAAGGTATTGTACTAGAAATATAGAATCTTTCACAAGAAACTATCTGTATGGAATTTCTATAAAATACATAGAACTGAAGCAAGCACCGAATAGCTAATTGAATGTGCCAAAACACTATCGTAGTTCCAGGACGCAAACTATAGAGGCGCGACATTTTAAGAAAATAGATTAAGTTACCTTTGAATTCAAAACATTTTGCAATATTTTGTATTGTAAAGTCACATAAGTCATCACACATGTACGCTTTAACATCTTTATTTATTTGGTAATTCAATTTGTAACAGTTCATGGATTAGTTATAGTGTCAGTGATTTATTTCGTGATTTCTCCAGTTTTAAAGTGTATTAACTGGGTTTACTTTTTGACGTAATATAGAATTGAAATTCAATAAGCTGATGAACATTCATTGTGCTGTTTGATATAAAATGCAGTGCCGAGAAGCAGATAGATGCATTTAATGATGAAATGTCGTACTATTGCAAATATTAAAATAGAATATTGAATTCTCTTATAATGTCTTTTATTTTCAAAATTTCAATTTATGTATACAATGACATATCACCTATGTCACAGAATACCAAGCCGACTAAGCCATTACATTGTGCGTTAATACAAGGAAGCAATTTGTAGATATCACAATTTCGTATTTCGAATAATATATTGACTATCTTAGTTGTAGTTGAGGTGATCCGTGAACTGATAGAAGGTAATGTGCTGGCCACATCAGATTTTTTCTTTCTTTTTTCTTTCTTATTCGCGACAAATGTCTTCCTAGCTTATTGCTATGCATTACGTTCGTTTTGGTTCTTTTACAATATGTAATTTTGTAATTCAAATGAAATTAAAAACAAAGAGAATAATTCCGAGCAAGAATATGGAAATGCGATTTTCTGTTAGAACTGTCAGCGGTTTGTTTAAAGAGGCGAAATTAGTTATGAACGTGTGTAATTTCTATTATTTCTGTTTGAAAATGTAATTACAAAGTAATTGTACAAACTGAAAATTGAAACTGTAATTCACATATGCATTAGTTTATAATTTAAATAACAGTCCATATTTTGAAACGCTTGGAGCGAGACTCCATTGATCTAATTTACCCTCCAAATTTGGCCTAAAATAACATAATAAACTGTAGTAGACGTCGTAGACTTAAAAAAAATCTATTGCTTTCCCTTGTTAGCATAGTTAAGTTATTATAAGACGACGTAATTTAAATGAAGGCTGGTATTTTAGGCGACATTATTACAAAGAGAAAATATACAGGGAGCAATATTTTGGTAAGATATCATAATCACACTAAGACATTGAAGAATGTAAAGACGCAGGTGTTGTTTTTCCAGGACACTCTTCTAGTACTTAAAGAAGGATCTATGGCAACACGATTCAGAACTTTTTCTTTCGCATCAGTCATCAGATTATTTGCAGTTTCCAACAAGAATGTTCCATTCTCTCGAAGGTGACGGTCAATGAACACGAACATTTTTTTCTCTGGTTGCCTTTGATTGAGAAATAATTGTTCATAGAAATGTTTAGCTGTCATGTGCATGTCCGTACATTAAATGCATATGGGCTAATTCTGAGTTTGTATAATCGTTCATTATTAAATAGTTACTTACCTATGTTATAAGGATCGTAACGTCAATTATTATGGTATAAATCGTGAAGATAACACGACGTGTTATTTACGAGCCATATTACATACAAATTTTATTTTCTGGCGTAAATCAATGAAAAATTGAAATATTTGGTATTGAGCAAGAAAAAATCAGGTATGTTATTTTTGATTTGTATGTAACAAGTACTTCGTTACCATAGCTTATTATGGTACTGAGTAGTCTAATGGATCTATTATGGTCCAAGGCCTATAATGAAAGACATTAGAGTGCATAAATTGAGGACTATAATGTTGTCATTATGACACAGCATCATGTTTATTATGATCATAATAAATTGCGACAATTGTTAAGGAAATTTGATTAATTACTAACATGCCTTTGACCCGATTTTTTCATCAAAATCAGAAAAAGTTTCTAGTATGAGACCTGGATGCGTTTATTTTGTTTTATTGTTTTACATTATATTTTCTTTTTGATTTTTAAAAATATAATGTAATTGAATATTGGAACTAGTTTTAAGCTAGAATGTGAAACAGTCATAAATATTATTTTATTAAATTTGTTACATTACCAATACAACATTTATTCAGATTTTAAAGAACTAATCCAGTATAATACTAATTTTGGGACTATGTATCCTCGTAAAAATTCAATTTATTTTTAAAAATGACCAGAAAAATGTTTATTTTCCTGTTGGTTTCAGATAAAAGGTAATAAATCTATATTTTCCTTTTTGCACAAAGTAAAATTTAATGGCGGCAGTATTGATTGTTTTGTATATACTGCGGGTGCGTGTGTGAGTTCAGGAATGGGGTTATAATTGAATAAAACAGAATATTTATTTGATGGATATTTATTTACAAAAGAATAATAGTGTAGAGCAGAGGAGATACTGTACCGAGGAAAAGCAGTAGATGTCTACATGACGAGGGCTATGTGACTTCTCGTTATTTAAAGAAAAAGCATGCAACATAAATTTGAACAAAGAGCCAACACAAATGATATCGTATAAAAACAGATGTTTAAGATGAGAAGGCCGAAACAGGTAGAGAAAAGTATTAGATTTTGGGAATAGAAGAGACAAAATTATATACATGTACAAAAATTGGACAATATTTACAATAGACACAATAAAACGTATTTACCGGTTTCAGGATATTATTCCTTTAGGTAGGTTGGTAACTAAGTAATAACTGTATCTGTAAGGTAACGGTCTACAAAATGAAAATATAATGCTCTTCATTAATACGTACAGATAACGTTAGCATATCGTTCTAAATACGGTCTACTTTATTCCAAAGTAATAAACATGAGGAATAAAGCACATAATTTGAATATTTGTCATATTAACACATGTCAAAATAATTGTTCTGTTAACGATAGCAATCTGAAAGTAGTATTGAGAGAATTTCAAAAAATTATATTTATCAATAATGTCTTAAATATCTGAAACCGATAAACTATTGAACAAACCACGGATATTATATCTTAAAATTCTCGCTCTGTGAGCTCGGATTTCAAACTGACATCTGCAGCAGTTATGATGTGCATAACATTATAGATATGTTAAAAGCTATTACATTATAATACTCGTACCTATTTATGATTATGAATGTGAGTGTGTGTGTGTGTGTTTGTAAATGTGTATTTATATGTTGTTAGTGTGTGTGTGTGTGTGTGTGTGTGAGAGAGAGAGAGAGAGAGAGAGAGAGAGGGAGAGAGAGTATGTGTATGTGAGTGAGTGTCACGAGCGTATGTGGACGTAGTCGTCACAATTCTATTCGACTATTGTACTGAAATCATAGGGCTTTTATCGTAGATCCTAGAAGGTAGATAGATTTAAATACAATAAATAACAATGTCGGTTAATGTATTTCTTCTTTTGGGTCACTTAAGATGTTTGTCATAAACTCTGATAATAAATTATAATATATCTTTACTTGAATCATTAAATTCTGTCAAATAAATAACATTTTTTGCCACTTATTCCCGTTCATTATTTCCTCATGACTGAATCATCTTCCTGGCAATCTGCCACATCTGCAAGAAAAAAACATTCTTCTCTTTATCTTCAAGCCTTTTATTTCACTTTTCTATCTCCCAAGTTCTGTAAACTGCCTCAAATGTTTTTTAAATCATTGTTGTGGAAACAGTTTTTGTTAATTATTACAAACGGCAGTTATACATCTTGAAATAGTTAAGTATTTCAGCTGCTAACGTTGTCAGTATAGCTTCTCGTCCATTATTGGCAATTATATTTGAAAAATGTTTCTTTGAATATACCGTTAAAAACAATAGATACATAAAACCAGGACTTATTGGAGAACGAGGAAAATATTTGTTTCCACTTTACATATACAAAGATTACAGATAGGTACAGTATATTTTGCTTACACAAAACAAATCAATAAAATTCAAGAGGAATTAAAAAATGTAACAATTAATAATGCACTCAGTACCTTAGAAGTATTTTAAGTCATTCTGCTTGATTTATAAAAGTATACACAGTACTGTAAACGTAAACAAACTATAACACTTACACAGTGGCAATTTACCTAAGCTTTAATGATGAGACAAAAAAAAACAATCATTATATGTAGTAATATGTCATATACATAATTCCTAAGTGCAATGACATTCGATTGGGTGGGAAATGACTTATCAAACACATTTCAATCAAAAAAGAGCTCAAAGGTATATCATTTTCATTTTACTGGAGAGTAATTGTAATTTATGGTATAAGTGAGTAAAAACAGTTTTTACCCAGTTTAGCAAAATGTTAACCGAATGTGCTAATTTACTCTCAATTTACCTTTAAAGTATTTTATAAAAGCATATTTTTAACCTACATAAAGTTACTCACTTGTGATTAAAGGAATTTTTATTTAACCTTTTCTCGGCTTTGGTTTTGAGATTTCAAAAGATAGTGTCATAGTAGGTGTTGAGAAAAGATATTTTATTCACACGAGGTGAGTGTTTTCACTTGAGCATAAAATATATCTTTACTCATTTGTATCACATCAAAACTAAATATTATTCATTAACAAATATAATCTACATCAGTGAACTACCATGATTTTTTTTTACTTTATATAATAACTTTTATCATAAATAAGAACTTCGGGTGGATCACGGTTAATTTCAAAAAATATTCCAGTGAATTTTGGTTAAATAAGCATCATATTTGTTTATTCTTTGTTATCATGAAACCCAATATTTTTCTCAGATAATACCGCGTATGTTACTTATAAATTGACGGAGCATTCTATTTATGGCAATTAGTTAGGCAAGAGTTAGCCCTTTTTCCTATTCTTTAGATTCACCCAGAACAATGAACACCAGCAAGCAACAAGAAATGTTCTGAAAAGTCCAAGGATGTTCTAATAAAAGCTAACATACGTTTAACAAGTGAGGCAAGTGGTGGGGGTACGGCGCCATTTGCAGAAAAGGCAAAACGTCAAACGTTTGTTGGTCTATTATTGCATTATATGGTAGTTTTCTTGAATAAAGTGGTGTTTGTATTGTGTTCTTAGTGAATAAATACTTTAAGTGAGATATATCCATAATAAAAGGTAATATGCCGTCTTCTTGTAGTGCTTTTGGGTTCGCAAATAAACAGCAAGGATAACCCTAGACAATTTTTCAAGTAAATATTATTGTTAATATATATGTATACATATTTATTCATACTATTGTTTTAAATATTTTACAGATTTGCTTTAAATAATAGCGGTATATTACGATTGTGGATAGATGCCATAGAAAGAAAAGATTTCACACCTATAAAAGCATCAAAAATTTGCAGTGATCATTTTCTTGAAACTGATTATTTGAAAAGGCTTGGAACATATATAAGAAGATTAAAACCAAACTCAGCATCTTCTGTATTTCTAAATTTATTTTCACATATGCAAGAGGCATCTATTTAATAAGCAAATATTATTTTTAAATTCATAGTCTAATTTTATTGTGAATTTACTATGTATGTAATAAATGTATATTATATTATTTTTAAAATATACGCAATAAATATTTTTTTAAAAATCTGTTAATTCATCCATTTATAATTTGTTTCTATATGTAATTTTAAATTTGGCGCGTATTTTTCCTTTTCTGCAAATGGCTGCCTTCCAGTTGCTTGCCTCACAGGTGACTACGTGTATATATTAATATCTTTGGAAAAATCTGACAAATTTACAAAGTATTATTTTTCAATGGTAGCTGAACAAAAGGTAGAAATGAAAGTCAGGCATTAAAATTATTTAAAGAAAATCTTTCTTTAAGTCACCCGTAAAAATAAATGTATGCATTTTTATACTAACAAAAGAGAAAGATATGTGTAAATTATAAAGAAAATGGTATCTTTTATTTTAAGAGTAGAGAGGAAGCAACCCCTTGAGGACGCTTATGTTGAATCCTCTGGAATATGTCTGTGTAAATAAAAATATTCAGAAAAAGAAAAGATTCGTTGTTTTTTAATGTTTCTTTTGGTGTATCCATAGCAGATTTAATCAGGCTGCTTGTTATTTATTGCCATTCGTCGCTCGGGCTTTCTCGCGTCTTATCATCGGACCCTCGCCCGGCCGATACTAAGAAAGTGAGAAATGGAACCGGGTAAAAAATGAGTTTTCCAAAAAAGACACAGAAAGAGCAGCGACCAAATGATGACGTTGTTGCCACGATGCACGACGACCACAACCAACAAGACTCGCTCATTCCTCACTCAGGGCTTCGCTGTCTCTGTTTCTCTCACGACCACTTACAATGTTTCCGTTTTATACTCTCGCACTCTTTCTTTTTCTCACGGATTCAACAGACTCTCAAATAGCTACAATGTATGTTCATCGATCAAAACAAATATATTTAGGGGAGTTCCTTACACCAATACCAACTGTTTTACAATAACAATTAATCTATTTATTTTATGCCCGGGACATAAACATGGGTGTTGACAGGTTTTGATGATGTTTTAATAAACCTCGGAGCGAATATACGAGTAGTTTTATTTGTATTCCTAAAGCGTGCTTTAAAGAGTTTTTCTAGTGCAGTTTTTTAAAAGTAAAACTACGTTTTATTTACATAATTAACTAGTTAAGATTAAGAGGATAATTATTTTCTAGAAAACATAAAAGGTCATTTCTTTTTATACAATTTTTTTAAATAGTACGTTTTGCTATTTAAATAATGAGATAAAAATATATTTATTTTATACATAATCAACGGCGTGACAATATTAGAGTCCTTAATTCGTGTGACATATGCATTTAATTATCATTTGTCATTGTATTCAATACGGCAATTGGTACACTGTTTAAAGGACTCAATACTAAGTACGAGTTAAGGTTTGATAAAAAATAACGAGAATTTCCATTTGTTCAAAAAGTAATAATTTATTCCAAGTTATATACTTCATTGACGTCAGTTGAAGAATTTCGCCTAATGCACTTATAACTCATATTAACGTTTTATCCAACCTCCAAAACATTTGTATGTTGGTGGGACAACAATCTACCCACTATGGAGTGTAGCCACTCGGAAAGTTCGCAGAGGCTCTGTAGATTGCGGGTTGTATACAGCATTGGCACGTTTTTCTTAAAGTCGCAGTGGTGCGCAAACCATTGGATCTCCTTTCCGAGTGGCTACACTTGTAGCAGTCTCGCCTATAATCTAGTCTACTGCTACATGGCCCTCCCGACCAGGTAAACTAATAGAGTTACGTTAACGATAATTTGTTTTGGAGTTCAGTTGTTAAAGTTTCTAAACAATAAATTTGACGTTTAAATATTTTGTGTTTTTTATATTTTACAATTTAACAGTTTTTTGTTCTATTTTTACAAAGCGTGGCGACAGAGTGGACCGCCTCGCTGGAGGTAGTAGCAACTATATTTTTTTATATTTTTGAGTTAGCTACTATACACTCCTGAATGGGTAGATTATTGTCCCACAAACATACAAACTAAATGGCTTTCTCCAATTGACGTAACAATGGCCCATCTCATTTACGCGCCCATTTCGAAACTTCCATGTCGTAGGGTCTCTAATAGGCACAGGTACGCCGTTGAGCTCTTTATCGATAGTTCTTTGAACGAACCACAATTTTTATTAGGATTATTTTCCGGTATTACGTAGCGTTCTCGCGAAATCGGCCAAGGAAGCCAAAATATTCTCCAAAAAATACGTTATATTATGTAACCCAATTTCTTTATTGCACTGTATGATAAAACATATTGGCCCGTATTCCAAGCGCACTTTTATAATAAAAGCACTTTTATGGAGCAAACTCTGCATAAGAATATAATGTAAAAGCGCGCTCCATAAAAGCGCTTTTATTATAAAAGTGCGCTCAGAATACGGGCCCTTATCTTTACAATTAATATAAAAATAAAATCAGCTCTGTAGATCCAATGGTTTACGTACCACTGTTACTTTAAGAAAACCGCGCCAAAGAGATATACAGCCCGCAATACCTCGTGCCAGCGGGGCATTTCCGGGTGGCTACATCTCTTAATCGCTAGGGCATGGTCATAGTAACATGTGAACCAAACGGCTTGCTTGCATCACAAAATGCATTTCCCAAAAATTCTTATAATTTCACTGCAGTGTAGTTCAATAAGTATAGCCCATAGGAAAAAATCATAAATACAAAAGTTGTAGCAAATTTTATCTTCTACAATATTGATAACAACGTTTACACTCCGATGTATAGAAACAAAGAATTCGAGGAAAAACCGAAAAAAGGTCGAAAATTGTATAACCTCTTATTTGATTCAATGCAAAATCGTGTTTTCGCACATGAGCTGTTGCCGAAACCGAAAAAAGGTCGAAAATTTCGAATTGAATTTAGAATTAGAATAAAACCTCTTATTTGATTCAATGCAAAATCGTGTTCTCGCACATGAGCTGTTGCCGAAGTAATTGATTTTGTCTTAATTGAGAATCAGTCCAATTCTATAACAAAGTTATTAACTCTTAATAACATTATTATGGCAAATAACTAAGAATAATTGCAAAAACTGAATAAAACATGAAAATAAGAGGCTTTACATTTTTGCCTGTTGATTACAATTTTTACAATATTGCTAAGATTTAGCAAGCTTCTCACAGAAATGGAATGGCTGATAGGTATAGAAAAAAATACAGTTCATTTCACTACAAAGTAACCATGCGCATCTATTTGATACATTTTAAATTTCATGTAATTTAAAAGAAATAATCTGGTTACAATAATTATAATTAAATTTAAATATAAAAAAATGTTACACGTAATATTTTAAATTCTATGTTCACTGTTCTTTTTAATCTCGAAATTGTAGTGGTTCAACAGATTTGTTTTCATATAATTTATTAACGACTTATGTTGCAACCAATAAATCAACAACACACAAAATAAGAAATAAAACCTACTTTATGTTTCTCCATACATGAATACTTAATACCATGCGACAACTTTAACGATATTACAAGTCAATACGAAAGGTTACTGCCACCATTTTTCTTGTAACGTTTAAAAAAATTGTATGTAGATAGCATTAACCATTTTATCTCGGAGTTTATCTCGAAACTTATCACTTATACATATTTACCAGCACTTTGCAAGTAGATTACAGAAGTTTAATTACATTTGTAGAGATAAATAAATTATAATTTACTGAGTTTCATTGCGAAATATCTTATAACACATATCAGACGCTTTGGAATTAACTTTTAAATTAATTTTACACTTAATTCAACAAAAAATTATTTACAAGCACTTTATATAAACCTTTCTCTGATGTAAATGTTATAATCAAAATAATTTATATGAACAACCTAGAGGATTTATAATAATTGCAATTTTAAAATTTTAAGCTAATATTTGCCGCCTGTACTGTTCTATGAATATGTATATCTTGGTTCTGAACTAAATTAATTTTATGCTCCACACTATAAAGTATGTTAGCTATTTTTGTCTTTAGGCCGGTAAGTAAGCATTTACTGGCGAGCTAGTACTACTACCGAGGCCGTAATGCAACTTCCTGCCGAGTGTCGTATACAATTTTTCTATATACTTTATTTAGAATAATTATTATTTAATCAAATACGTCGTATTTCTTTTGAACAAACTTGCTGCAATGTGTTGTTAAGGTAAAATTTAGTAAACGCACCTACCGGACGTCGTCAAGACCGTTGTTATGCACCACAGGCCCAAACATATACTTACCGGACTCGCTGCTAAACAGGTAAATTGTTGTTTATTTACTAACAACTTTGGTTAGAAGGATTTATGATTGTATTAATTAGAATATTAAAATCAAACGGTAAATTCAAAAGGATGTAAATATGAAAAAAATATAAAAACATGGTTGGAATGTAGAGTAAAATATTAAACTAATTTTATTTGTAATTTATGGGTAATCAGAAAATAAAAGTACTAAAGTTTTTAACTCATAGGTCGAAAAGTCGCAAATGTCTAGCATGTATTTGATCAAAATGGATAAATATATTAATAAAAGAAGTTACAGTGCATCTATCGTTATGCTTTCCTCAAAACACTTTTCGTTAAAATAATTTTAAAACAAAGATAAAGTGGTGTATTACAGTACAAGTGAAGAAACTAATAATTTTGCTCACTGATGTGTCAGTTTTGCATATGAGGCTTATAGCCAAAGTTGAAACTAATTTTATACAGGGGTATGTAATAAACAATCAGAAGTATTAAAATACTTTGACTCATACACCGAAATGTTGTAAATGTAGCGTGAATTTGAACGAAATGAATAAAAATATTAATAAAAGATTAAGTTGTATGTTCAAAACAACTTTTGTTGAATAAAAATAAATTATAAATATAACACTACTAGTAGATTCAATTGTACTATATGTTATTGTCTTAAAATCTGCAAGTACAGCGACTGTAAATAAGAGAATTCATATAATTTAATTACCAGAAACTAGCGTAACCCAAAACTGTCAGTGGTTTAGTTTTGAAACTATTAGGAAACCACATTTCCCACAGCTGCAATAAACTACAGAACCGTAAATTTAATTCGAAGCCAACCGCAGTGTTACAAAACTTTTAAACCTTAATATTCCTCTGTCACGTCTTTGCACTTCTCAGAAACTTAAGAGTAAAAAATAAATCCGTTAATGTTTGTGGTTTTTGGTTAACCATAATATAATCATCTGAGGAATGAGAATAAAATAGTCTTTAATATGTTATATACTTTTCGTTTAGTGTATTTTGTTGTATATATTTTTGCAGGAGGAAAATGTAATTTAAAATTGTAAATTAAATTCCTACGTGTTTTATTTTCAATAAACATTTCAACAAGACTCAATAATTAACGTGATATTACTGTACAGGATACTTTATATAGGGTAAATAAATTGAAAAATTATTTTTAAAATATTTTGATTTAAAATGAAATTAATTAAATTTGTTATGGATAAAAATAATTAAAATTTTCAGCAACATTCATATGAAATATTTGTTTTATTCATATTTAATATCCAAATACTTCAGTGGACATATTCACTGGTAGCATGAGCGTGGTTCTAACACCGGTGTTAGCTAGAACCAAGGCAACGACTTGGCATATACTTCAGGGTTGTTAACAAAATCAGTGTTGCCAATATACTGATTAAACCGAAAATGTTCTGACAGCCATATTAATTAAATTTGACTGCATTATTTAAAATTGTTTAATATGATTTGCTTCTTGACTTGTTTGTAGGATAAAGAATTTAAAATAATGAAGCCAAATTTATTGAATATGGCTGTCAGCACATTTTCGGCTTAATCAGTTTATTGGCAACATTGATTTTGTTAACAACCCTGAAGTATGTACCAAGTCGTTGCCTTGGTTCTAGCTAACACCGGTGTTAGAACCACGCTCGTGCTACCAGCCATTGTGATTGTAAAATTTTCCTTTTAGATGATTTCTATTTTCGACTTTAAAAATTTTTTAAAGCCTCTCTCGCGGGTTTTGCTCGAGATTCATCTTACCTGGTTTATAACGTTGTGGTCGCTACTTTTTTTTTTGTATTACTGGGCATTTTGCTAATATAGCACGAATATAGTACGGTCAGTTCTGAATTGTACACTACTGCAGTCTTTCGAAAGATCCATCATAATCAAACTCGAATCGAGTATCATGATAATCGCTCACAAACAGTCGCTCGAACAGTAGCGAATTTAAATGTGCAAAACATGGAATTAATGAGTTATCCACCATATCGACTTGGCACTCAACGATTTCTTTTTATTTCCATAGGAGGTCAAAGATAAATTACGAGAGATAAACTGGAAGAGAAATATATGACATACCTTTAAATAATATTAACATTGTGTTAACAGTTTGTAAATATGAAATAAATTGTGAAAAATTGTCAGCCATCGGGATTCGAACCCGAGACAACTATGTTGCCGGGACAGTGCTCTAACCAACTAAGCTATTGGCTGCTCTCCTCTCGATGCCTGAACAATCTTTCACTTTTAACGTCGTATAACTGCTGAGGATATTATTAATCGTCACATGATTAGATGTGGGGTTGCCAAGCTACCACTGCGTTTAATCATCTAGTGAACAAGTCAATTTTTTTAGCTGAGGTGTGTAGAGCACTGTCCCGGCAAGATAGGTGTCTCGGGTTCGAATCCCGATGGCTGGCAATTTTTCACAATTTATTTCATACCTTTAAATACATGGAAGAAATGTTGTAAGAAAATGTAATAAAATTTTCAAAATGCTTATTATACCAAGTTCGAAATTAAAAGAACAGCCTTCGTAATTTGTATTTACTGAATTGAGCAATACTTTCGACGGAGTTAGTCATGAGATTTTAATAAGGATATTGAGTTATTTTATCTTACTTTTTACATTTAGACCGACGGCTAGTGCTACGTATTCCAAATACTATGACCCTTGGTGCTTACTTTAAATACCCTGGAGAAAGATTTGCTGTCTCCCAAAAAAAAAAAAAAACTACCCAGCTGTGGGGTCATGAACCGATTTTTTTTTTAAATTATTATAATAAATATTATAAATATTGTAGAATTTAGGTATTTTATATCGGACCTAAATTTTTTGTGTCTTATAGGGTGAAAGTTGTCAGTTGATTATATCCCAGATGGATAGCATGGAAAATTTCTGATGGGTAAAATTTACTGCAATAAAAAGCTTTCAGGCTCTTTGCAACGATTGAAAATGGCTAGGATTTATTGTCGGTTACCATTGTACCCCATTGTCATTTTCTGCAAGTCCCGTACAGAGAATACCTAGATTCTAAAATATCATTTGTTAAAACTGTTTTGGGTCAAAACCCACAGCTGTGTATTTTTCGGGAAAGTCAGCAAATTGTTCGCCAGGGTATTTAAAGTGAGTACCAAGGGTCATTATTTGGAATTCCATCATACATTTTTCACGTAGCACTAGCCCCGAGTCTTATATATAAATGAAAGATTTTTATTCATTCTTCTGGTGTGCCACAAGGTTTAATACTAGGGCCATTATTCCTTTTAATTATAGCATATATATCGAAAACGCTGAATTCAAAGGGCATAAGGTGTTTGTGTCTTAATTTTCGCAAAAAATAGAGGAACAACCTTTGGGCTTTAATTAAACGATTATATATAGGAATTTGAGACTATGGCACATGCAAAGTTTTTAAATCGGTGGTTAAAAAATATCTACTATTTAACAATAAGAATAGTAAATGTGCCATCATCGTCCCCCTTATTCTTGTTTCTTAAGGACAAAAGAGTATCACTCGGTTCATTTGGGTATTCCCAGTTGAAGTAATAGCTCCTCGTATAAATCTTGGGTGATAATTCTGATTGTTAAAATCAGGGTATCGATTAACCGTATTAGCAGTGACCAATAACAATAAACCCTGATTCACGCCCATTTTCGCCGCCACTGAGACACTCTCCATCCTTCTCTAGCCCGGCTAATGGGCTGGGAGGAACGAAGAGGTCCTTATCGAAGCCACATTTGCATAAGCCTCGCGGTCCCCGATAAATAATATCTAATGACTGTAATCAAGAACTAATAAACTACGGCGAATGCGGGAATGAGACCCGGTCGGCAAGGCGCTATCTCTCCCAGGATAAGAAGATATATAAACGTCTTTCAAAACTTACTCCAAACGATAATCGCCAAGTAATCGCTTATAAGACTTATGCTGACTCCTAACTTTGTATCGCTAGACTGATCACCTGATACTTCACCTGCGTTTTCATTATTGGAACCGCGGTTCCTTACTCTAAGTAAACAAGTTTAGCTTGTAATAATGTTTGTTTAACAATCCTACGTTTCTTGTAGTACACCCTAAAGCGTTTTGCAAAATGATAATACAAGTTCTTTGGCCTCAGTTAAACAAAACGCTGATGTCTGTATGGTACGAGATATATCAAAACAAACATCAATTGAAAATGATCTTCAAATTCACATTATATTTCGTAATTATGTTTTTAAAATTATACTTGTATATTATATCCTATGAAAGTTTTCTAAAGTTTAATCATCAAAAAATGTTTTGGAGCTTTCTAAATTAATGAAGTTTTGAAGTTGTTTTTGAATAAAAATTAATAGTTTATGATCACACCAATTTCGTAAGAAAGTCTCAGCAACTTTACTAAAATATGTAACAAATAAATATAAATGTAAAGCCTGTCATTTTCATTTTTTTGTTTGTAATTATTATTAGTGGTTATTTGCTCTACCAGTGTTGCTAATTCTCGGAAACTTTATTACTGAATTCAGATGTTAATTTTTACCTCTCGTTAAGAGAGGTATTGTATTCATGCTAAAAATCGCATAGCCAGATTTTAGTGAATAAGCACGTTTTAAGGTCCCTAGAATCCGATTATAACATGTTTACGATGATGTCCGTATGTGTGTGTGTGTGTGTGTGTGTGTGTGTGTGTGTGTGTGTGTGTGGATGTGTGTGTGTGTGTGGATGTGCGTGTGTGTGTGTGTGGATGTGTGTGTGGATGTTGGATTCACGATATCTCAAATACTATAAGACTTAAGACATTTTTAACTACGGATTCCTCAATCTAACAATAATGGGAAGAGTTGGTTAAGTTTTGGTAACAATTGGACAACCGGAAGTAGTAGTTACAAGAAAAAAATCATCTAAATATTATTTATCGAATGTCAAATTCTTTATTCGATAAATATAAATTCATTATTATATCTTCTATAGATTTAGAGATAAAGAAATGCATATAAAATAATTTGATGTAAAAATTCTCAAATCAAACAACTTCAAGGCAAGAAATTCAAATGTTTGTAATTGACACATAAATGTCACTGTCAAAATTATTTGTACGCCGCTGTCAAAAATATTTGTACATTATTATGAAGATTATGAAAATAAAAAAAGTCAACAACGGAAATGAATATACGTAAAAAAGAATATAAGAGGAACTTGCGAAAAAATTACGAATATAAAGAAAAAGAAAAGGAAAGTAGAAAAAGAAAATTTCAGGATATTGAATATAAAGAAAATGTATGTATTGTACATAATTTATATTAAAATATCCCATAGATTTCGCAAATATATGTGAGAATTATTTTATAGTGATACATGAATATATGTATTTGTATTTAAAAATATTTTTCGTTTTATGCGTACAACCAGGTAAAATATCTGGCGAGAGGTTATGTGCTGGCCACATCAGATTTTTTAATTACGTTATTGTGTATAGTTTAATATTTACCATTCAAAATATAGGAAATATCAGGCATAATTTTTAATTTACTCTTCGTAGTTAAAAAACAGATTATAGTCATATTTATGACAATTAATTCAATTGAAGGGAAACAATATATGTTTATCTCTATAGACAATAATAAATCTAGATTTGTTTCAATTTCGGCATACAAAAAAAATTATTGACAGAGCTTAAATCGGCTGGATTTTAATTCATTTATAAAGGACAAAAGAAACAGATCAAAGGTCAGTAAAACCACTTGATTGGATATTTAACTCAATTTCGGTATTAAATGTCAATTTTTGGATTTATGCTTACACTGCAGTTACAGTTGTTATAATTTACTGTGATTTGTTTTCTACAAGTCTTTGTTTTTAGAAAGGTATATATCTGTATTGAAATGTAATAAGTTCTTTTTGCATTTTAAATACATTCAAATAGAAGTTCGTAATTAATATTTCTAGGAGAGATTTTTGTGTAATGTACGCAGAGTTGGGGAAAATTTGAACAGTCCTGGTTGGTTCTTATATCCCCATTTCATTTACAATAATACTGAACTTTCATTTTTCATTCTTTCAGAAGCAAATCTTCAATCTTTTTAATGCTTTCCGTCGATCTTGCTTCCACAAGACTTCCATACTTTGGATCGTCCTGAGTCTATTACTAGCCCCACCGAAATTGCTTTCACCAAAGCTCGAGCCAAATTTATACCATAAAATATAGTCTAGGGGCCATATAGAGGTATACGCACTGGAAAGTGTGCATCTACGGAATTTCTCTTCGGATTATGTTTACAAGATTGTTAGAGATGCTGTTTATTTTGGTCACATGACCTGTAGTCCGTCAGTTTTTTTAAAAAATGGTTGCCAAACATATACCCGTTTTATTACATTACGGCAAAGAAAAAAAGGTAATTTATGTTGAATACTATCACGTTTGATATCAAATTAGAACTGTAAGTAATGCCAATTACTTTAGAGAGTTAGTTATGTCGTTTGGTAATTATATATATATGAGTAAAGGTTATCCTGATAAACGGGCCACTCCAAATAACTTTTTTATTTTTTAATTTTCTTAATACATTTGTAAACTAGGCTTAGAGGCTCACAAATCAAGGTATTTGGAATGATGGTTTAATCGAACTTTCCTATTTGTAGTTGTAGTATAAGTAGTTAAATTAGATCCATTTTACTGCAGGTATACCTACTACTTCTTGTATGATATAGTTTTTCAACTCGTTTGTACGGATTTTGAATTGGGCGCGTTTTTTATTCTGTAGATATGTATTCCTACAATATTAAATTGCAGATAGCCGTTTTTACTTCCCGCTATCCTTAGGGGAGGTATAGGGATCGTGCTAAAAATCGCATATCGAGATTTTTGTAAATGACCACGTTTAAGGTGTGTGTGTGTGTGTGTGTGTGTGTGTGTGTGTGCGTGTGTGTGTGTGTGTGTGTTTGTGTGTGTGTGTATGTGTGGATCCTCCACTCATCGAACTTTTTCTGTAATAGAAAGAGGCTATTAGATTGGTGAAAATCGGATAACCGGAAATGGCACTTTACTAAGCTCAAATTAGTTTTTCTTCGAAAAATACCTTAAATATTATTTTTTCGAGACTAATGTTATTATAAAAATTAAAGATTATTAAATTTTCTATAGATTTGCATTTATACTTTTTCTATATATTTTATGGATAAATTTATAAAAATATCTATAATTAATTCCCAGCGCCTATGCTTTAAACAAACAAAACGCAGTTATTCAAATGTATGTAACTGACAAATAAATGTCACTATCAAAGAACTAATCATTTCAAAATAATATTAGTAACGTTTTAAAAAGAAAAAAGTAAATAGAACAATAGAAATGGAATTCATTACAGTTTCCAGCATAAGTAAATATGTAGGTATGTATTTAGATTAATAAGTATTAACGATTCACAAAAATGTTTAAGCTTATCCTCATTTTTTTATTAGTGAATTCTATTCTATCCCGGTATTTAAAATTTAATCTTCATTTTATTATACTCGTAGCTCCGGTGGCTCAATGATTAGAGTAACGTCTCATGACATGAGTGCCCTCGGAGCTCTGAGTTTGAATCCCACCAATGCATGGATGTGTGTGACTGTGAACTCACCCTGTAATTGGGATTTAATCCTGTTGAGGAGTTTAAGAAAATGTAGTTACTTGGATTAGATTAGACTATATTTCAAGAAATAAACTGTCAAAATTAGTGTAAAATTCGCTAATTTTGCGGGAGATATTGTGTTGGCCACACCAATTTTTTTATTACATAAATGCATCTGCTATGCAGCCTGACACTGTTTTTTTTTATTTAACTGCAAAGCAGTTCTGCTAGTTTAATGCGCGAAGTTACGCATCCAGCTTTGAAAGGTTGCATTGGATGTACGCATGCGCAAACAGTATTTGAAAGTTATGACGAAACGAAAATCAACATAACCAAAGATATTAATCTTCACATGTCAACAAACACCTTGGCCAGCAGTTGCAATAACTTCTAATAATGTATGATGAATTGGCGTTTGACAGATATAACCTAATTATACTGTTTCTTTATTGCTCGCAGAACTGCAAGCAGTTAACAGCAGTTGTGACGTCATACATTGCAGTTTTCTGTTGACAATAAAAAAACGTACCCATTGCTCTTATCCTCATCCAGCAACCCTAGGAATTTTTAAATATCTGAATGGACAGAAACAATAATTTATGTTTGACAATAACTAATCGTGGAAAAGTTCACAGTTCAAAAATGGATAGAACTTATTTTGGGATATTACGAAAAATCGCGTTCTGCATTTTGTAATTTCGCTTTTTTTCTGGATGTGGATCTCCAATACATTTTTTTTTACGAAGACTTCGCTACGTACTACATAAGTGGTGAATTAATTGCTGTTCAGAGGGAAAAGTTCCCTGGATGCACAATTTCGCAAAACGGCTGTTTAATTTGGCCACCATGATCGTGTGACTTAACGTCTCTAGACTATTTTCTGTGGGATTATTTGAAGTCACTTTAGTCCTGCGGTATATACGCTATTTTTCGCACTCCCGTATCAAATGAAACCATATTAGTGTAAAAGAAATTAATCTTACAATTTGACAATACAAATGTCAAAAATTTTGTTCAAATTTAAACTCAACGCCTGCTCAAAATGTAGTGCAGATACGAATAAATAAATCATAGTAACTTAGATGTAATGGAAACATCTTGTTTATTTTTACTTTAGTCCCCAAAAGATTTTTTTCATATTTAATCCCTCTGGGACTGAATTTGAACTTTAGTCACTGAAATGAGTGATTAGAATCGCTCTTTAGTCTGGGGAGTGCGAAAAACCTTTTACTTTATAAATATGAAAAACTCATTACTTTATGTTCAAAAAGCCTATTCTTCATATAGAGCCGTATGTAGGTACAAATAGTAAATTGTACGTGCATATTGTATGTGCATCCTATAAAATCAAAAAACCGTTTTGATATTATGGAAAATAGTATCGTTTTATAAAATGGAAAGAACATTGAATAAAATCTGTATGAAATCGTTTCCGGATTCAAATATCAAATTTTGCAGGGAATAAAGTTGTTGACGCATATTTAAATTCCTGGAGTATTATTCCTGACCGACAAAGAGCTTTCCTTGTATGCAGAGGGTCAAATATCTCTGGATACCTCCGGGCAAAGTCCGGCTGATTCCAAAGTCGATTTCACGCCTCGAATGTGCATGTTTGCAATACAAACCACTGTCCCGGATCGTGTAACGATAACCGGCAGACGCTAGCTGCCTGGGTAACCGCACAATGGGTAGAATTGCGGAATGCAGGTCCTGCGATTTCACGCCTCAAATATATATTTGCCTTGCTAAGCCACCAAGCAGGATTTCGGAAACTGTGATGATCCCTTCACGCTAGTACGGAATTTAATTGTCTGTGAAACACGGGATATATTGCGCACTCCTGGAATGGAATTCAACCTAGTTTGACAAGACTGACACAGGATAGCAAGCAAGTAGAAATTTACTGTAGTAGATTCTCTTAACTGTGAATGTTAATTGTTTTTGTATTTTCATCTGAAAGTGAAATTAAATTAATTTTACAGATATTTAACACATATATTTTAACTCTCGCTAAGAGAGGCATTGCATTCATGCTAAAAATCGCATATCCAGATTTTAGTGAATAAGCACGTCTTAAGGTACCTAGAATCCGATTATAACATTTAAACGATGTGTGTGTGTGTGTGTGTGTGTGTGTGTGTGTGTGTGTGTGTGTCTGTGTGTGTGTATGTGTGTGTGTATGTGTATGTGTGTGTGTGTGTGGATGTGTGTGTGTGTATGTGTATGTGTGTGTGTGTGTGTGGATGTGTGTGTGTGTATGTGGATGTGTGTGTGTGTGTGTGTGTATGTGTGTGTGTGTGTGGATGTGTGTGTGTATGTGGATGTGTGTGTCTGTGTGTGTGTGTGTGTGTGTGTGTGTGTGTGTGTGTGTGGATGTGTGTGTGGATGTGTGTGTGGATGTTGGATCCACGATTTCTCAAATACTATAATACTAAAGACATTTTTAACTACGGATTCCTCAATATAACAATAATGGGAAGAGTTGATTAAGTTTTGGTAACAAATGGACAACCGGAATTTATGTAAATACTTATATTAAAGAACGCTAAATTCTTTATTCGATAAATATAAATTCATTATTATATCTTTTATAGATTTAGAGATAAAAAATGCATATAAAATAATTTGATGTAAAAAATCTCGGATCAAACTACTTCAGAGTAAGAAATTCAAATGTTTGTAGTTGACACATAAATGTCAAAATTTGTATGCCACTGTCAAAACTATTTGTACATCATTATGAAGATTATAATTTTTTTTAAAAAGTCAACAATGCAAAAGAATATACGTAAAAAAGAATATAAAAGGAATTTGCGAAAAAATGACGAATATAAAGAAAAAGAAAAGGAAAATAGAAAAAGAAAATTTCGGGATATTGAATATAAAGAAAATGTATGGATTGTTCATAATTTATATTAAAATATCCCATAAATTTTGTAAATATATGTGAGAATTATTTTGTAGTGAGACGCATGAATATATGTATTTGTATTTAAAAATATTTTTAGTTTTATGCGTACAACCGGGTAAAATATCTGGCGAGAGGTTACGTGCTGGCCACATCAGATTTTTTAAATCTAAAATGTAGTACATAATTAATCACTTACAATTCTAATCAAAATTTTAAACTTGAGAATGAACTATAACATCAATATCAGTAGAGTAATTGTTATTTAGTTAATAATGAAATAAAAGTACACAAAAGTAACCCTTGTGGTGCACTATCCACGCCAGCAATGAATGCCTGTGAGGTGATGCCTGGTAAACGCCCGCCCAATATAAATATGTTATCATCATTACCGAGGTCTGTGTACACAGCTGATTGGCACACCCAGCAATGGGTAATATGCCGTGGCGTGATGATACATTTATTTATTTATACAGGTTGTCTCGCAATAGGATGCACATAGCATAAATATATCTTCCTGGCTTTATTTTATTCCAAAAAGTTCAAATAAACCTCTAGCCTAAAATTAAACTTTACAAAGTTATTGACACTTTCTTTTTCATTAAATAAGTACATAAGTTAAAGTTGGCCAATAATTAAATGTGGTGTGTCATTTTCAGAATGACGTCCTTGATAAGCTAAACAATCTCATGGGCGCTAAAGGATTTCGCGGACATGGTGTACACATTATTTTTTTGTGCAACCGTAAAAAATATGTAATTACAAATTTTATTAATTTTAAATAATTTTATTGTAAATAGAAAGTTAGCTTTCAAGGTGGCTATGGGTTGACATTTGATAAACAAAACCATGCAATTCTCAAGTGTCAAAGTGATTGTTTACCTAATTTCGCGGCCGCTACCATGACAACGGTCGTGAAATCCAATTTCGTGGCCTATATTGCGGTTACGAAATGCTTATTTCACGTCTGATTTATATTACCAACATATAATATAATAATAATTACAGACCCTGAATAAAAGATTAAAATGTCAGACTTTACAATTATTTCTATTAATTACAATTGGCTACCGCTATGTTTCAACAATATAACAACTTTTCTTACATAATTGGGGTGAATTTTAATGAATAAGCACGTTTTAGGGTAGTAAAATACAATTTTATTATTTTTACGTTTATGTCTGTATGACTGTATGTATGTGTGGGTTTATGTGCGTGTGCATGTGCGCGAGTGCTCGCGTGTGAATTTTGAAGTGTGCGTGCGTGTATGTTTGTGACGATCTTGTCGTTTCCAATAATTACAATATTTATCTACTACGATTACAAAAACTACAATTTCTCATATTTCATCTTTTCTATCTATGTGAAATGCTAATTAGATATTTAAGAGTTTTCTTGAAACAAAAAAAAACACTATTTTTTGGAATATATGTTTTTATAAATATTAAAGAATTGAACAATTAAGATGTGGAAATATTATTAATTAGGATATGCCAGTATTAAGTGAGTGCAATAGGCTACTTACGTAGTACTGAAAATCTGATATCTTTCACTAAATACCTAAAGTAAAGTTGAAAATGAATGTAAAAATATAAATTTTAATTTAAAAGAATTATATGTTTTTTTAATAAATTAAGAAAGAAGATTTTCTTTGACGTCATTATTTTGAACTGGAGAGAGGGATGCATATTTTAGAATGTAACCTCTAGATGGCGAGCGAGTGCGAGTTTTAATTTCATTTTGACATTAGTTCATTTTTCTGTCACTGTGCCTCTTCTTTATTATTTGCAATTTGCGTGGTTTCTGTTACTTTTATTACGTATTTCGATTTGTTAAGCAGAAGGATTTTAACGTAATTGATACTCGTACAAGATTAAAATGACAAACGAAAATATTAACCTCCTAACTATTATTCAAACGTCAAACAGATGATCTGTCACGTTTAAATTACACGCACATACCGTTGCTATTGGATGTACCGATGTTGTTGCTTTACGGCCATTCATTGGTTCGGCGTAATTCTACGTCATACATGGCGGTCATTTAAATATTAAAATTTCGTTATTTTTTTTCTGGACAATTAATGAAAATTTTTCCAAAAGAAAAAATATGGGTAGCAAGTTTTTATCGTCTCTTCAAAAATATTAAATAAAAAAATCTGGTGTGGCCAAGACAATGCCTCCCGCCATTTACAGCCCGAGTCATAAAAAAGATTAAGTTTTTTGGATTAGCGAATTTTACACTAATTTTGACAGTTTATTTCTTAATATATAATCTAATCTAATCCAAGTAACCCCCTTTTTTTAAACCCCTCAAAAAGATTAAAATCCCAATTACAGAGTAGGTTCACATTCACACACATCCATGCCTTAGTGGAATTCGAACCCAGAGCCCCGAGGGCACTCAAGACATGAGGCGTTGCTTTAACAATTGAGCCACCGGAACTATAATAAAATGGAGATTAAATTTGAAATACCGGGATAAAATAGAATTCACTAAACCAATAATGAGGATTAGCTTAAATATTTTTGCGAATCGTTAATTTTAATTAATCTAAAAACATACATACATATTTACTTATGCTGGAAACGGTATTGAATTCCTTTTCTATTGTTCTATATTTTTCCTTTTTAAAACGTTACTAATAATAATTTGCAATGATTATTTCTTTGACAGTGACATTTATCTGTCAGTTACATACATTCGAATAACTGCGCAACCTAGGAGTTTTGTTTGTGTAAAGCGTAGGCTCCGGGATTTATATTATAGATAATTTTATAAATTGATCCATAAAATATATAGAAAAAGTATTAATACAAATCTGTAAAAAATTTAATAATCTTTAATTTTTATAATAACATTAATCTCGAAAAAATAACATTTAAATGTATTTTTCGAAGAAAAACTATTTCGAGCTTCTAGTAAAGTGCCATTTCCGGTTATCCGATTTACACCAAAATCTAATGGGCTCTTTCTAATACAGAAAAAGTTCGAAATGCAAGATTACAAAATTTTCTGAGTGATAGTATTTGAGTTAGAGTGGAGGATCCACACACACATACATACACACAGACATCATCAAGAAAATGTTAAAATTGGATTGTAGGGACCTTAAAACGTGCTCATTTACCAAAATCTCGATATGCGATTTTTAGCACGATCTCTATACCTCCCTTTCCAAGGCTAGCGGATTGTAAAAATCACGCAAGTAGCCTATTTGCATAGTATGCCCTAGGAATAATTTTTCTGGAAATATGTATATCCTATTTTGCAAGAAACTTCGTATATTTTTCTTTATATTAAGATTTTCCAAAAAACATGAACAACAATAATTATATTACATTCAAATTGTCATCGATTCGATGTATACATTTCCTGAAACATATCTATATTAAGATTCCGTTTTCCGACATGTACAATTAATCCACAATTCTGAGAACTCTATTGTGCTCTGCGTTGCGTAGGTGTTATCCCATATAATTTGAAATCCTTTCTCCATCTCCTGAAGGAAATATATCTCTTGCTCTCTGTTTCTCTCTCTCTTTCCGTTCCGCCGTGTTCCTACCGCCTGCTGGGCTTCTCCTGCTACTTGGGCCTCGGTGCGTGTGCACGAGTGGAAATGCCGCGTGCCTCATGCCTCCTGCGCACTCAGAAGTTAATGGACAGTATAATTGTTGCTTCGTTTTAAACAGTACAGTGATATACTTGGACATGTCCCATGGAATTCGAGTTACATAGAGGGTGGAGGCTTATTTCAGATAATATATTGCAGGGTTACTAAGACGGATATTAACAGGAGCATATATAATGCATAATTATCTGGTGTAATACGTGCAATGTATTATACGATGAATGAGGAAATGGTATAATTATATGTGTGTATATATGAGTTTTCACTATAATTAGAAACAGATTTATGATAAATGCAATGTTCATTTAGCTTAAGGCATGCTATTTATTCAATGTAATATAAGTGGAATTGCTAGTACTATTACTGGTTTACAAATATGAGTCTACTTGAACATAACTCCAATTCTAATACTGGGCAACCATAATAATAACGCTAATAACATTACTAATCTATATTGGAATGATTGCAAGAACAATACTGAACATAATAATAAAGTAACTTACTGACGAAATACAATTGGCGACGCCATGGCTATAAAAGACAAGGCGGTGAAGTTGAGGTACAAATGGCACTGGCACACACAAATTTATTATGAAAATATTTATGATTAGCGGTAATTCCGTTGATTTTGAAACACGAAAATTGGAAATACCAAATTATATAAATATAAATCATTGGTTTTTCCCTGTTACCTACTCCAGGAAATTGATATTTTCGTTAAAAAAATACGAGTCTATATATTTTAATAAAAATGCAATATCGTTCATATACTTAGCAAAAAGAATTCAATTATTTATGTTTAAAATATGTCAGAAATAAAAAGTTAGAGACCAAGGAAGGAGTAAGAAGTCAAATAAGGAAAATAGTATGCCTATTGTTTAAAGAGAAAAGAAAAGTGGTAGTTTTCTAGAGAGCATGTTCGTGCATTAATTTTATACGAAAAAAAATCTGATGTAGCCAGCACATTACCTTCCGTCAGTTCTATGTATCTTGTACAAATTTCATACGGAAAGTCCCTTGCTAAATTAAATATTCTATTTCTTGTACATTACCTTCCGGCAGTTGCATGTATTTTATGCAAATTTCATACAGAAAATTATTATTTTGTGCCGTTTTCTATATACAGTGTAATGTATCTGCAGAAATAAAAGATTTATTATTATTATTATTATTTCTTGTACATTACCTTAAAGCAGTTGTATATATTTTATACAAATTCCATACAGAAAGCAAAAGATCCTATACCTATTTCCTGTAAAATTATAAGACAAACACACTATGTCAATTTCACTTGACACTGATATCTTTCAATCAAAATTTTCTTAATATAGTAGCTGTTTCCACAGCTATGGCTACTTTATGAAATTTAATTTCTTTATAATTTTTTACCTCTATATCCATTTAATATTAGGTATAAAATTCAATCAAATCATACAGAAAATAAAATATTCTTTAATATTTATAATAACATTAAATGTGAAAAAATTATATTTAACATAGTTTTTCCAAGAAAAACTGTTAAAATCTTCAAATGAGGGTACTTCCGGTTGTCCAATTCTAACCAAAATCTAATCAGCTCTTCGCATGGATGTAACGAAGAGAAATACGAAAGAATTATAATTTTTTGAATTGTAGTATGGAAGTTATCGTAGACGAAAATTTTGTTACACACACACACACACACACGGACACACATACATACATACACACACATACATACAGACATCATCGTAAAAATAGTAAAATCGTATTCTAGGGACCCTAAAACGTGCTTATTCATCAAAAACTCACCACCGAATTTTTTGACCAAAGACAATACCTTCCTTACCTAAAGGTGACGGAAGGTAAAAAAATCAATTGATTTAGTAGAGAGGATTCGCCGATTCTGCAACATCCACATTTGTGGATTGAAAACCTGGCCTAACCTAACCTAATACATTGCAGGATGCGGTGTGTAAGTAAGCAAAATCCATAATTGATAACCTAACCTAACCTAGCATAACATAACCTAGCATAACCTAACATAACCTAACCTAAGCGACGGCTGATATACTGCAATGGTGTGCTGTGTGTATGTAAGCTAGCACTCGAGTAAAATATTTTGGGATGAGGCGAAAATATAATTAAATTCAAACGGCCTACAACATGTTAATTTGCAAATAATAAGTTTTTATTTTATTAAATTTGAAGAAACAAAGGTTCTACTTGGAATTTTCTGGTTTTGCCCTTTTATTTTTTAATATTTTATATAAATATTGTTGGTTTTAAACTGATTTATATAAGACAAAACAACGTAATATACATATAAATATTTTATTTATAGTGATGGATAATACATACATATAAGAAAAGAAAATAAGTATACATATATAAAAATAAACAAAGCTTAGTCATACACAAATTAGAGGTTCATATTTACATGAATGTTTGGTGAAATATATAACAATATACCTATATCAATACATACATATACATTTTAGGTTAGGTTGTGTAAGGTTATGCTAGGTTAGGTTACGCTAGGTTAGGTTAGGTTGTGCCAGATTAGGTTATGCTAGGTTAGGTTATCAATTGTCGGTTTTGCTTACTTACACACTGCATCCTGCAATATATTAGTTTTGGTTAGGCCAGGTTTTCAATCCACAAATGTGGATATTGCAGACTCGGCGAATCCTTTTTACTTGATTTAAATCATTTTCGATTAATCTTTCAAATTATTCAGGAGTGCGACATATAGCAAAACCATCGGACCTATGCGTTTTTGATCTTTTCCGTGATTATCTCTGTTATAATTAAATTTGTTCCCTTATTGCACATAATTTTCAAATATTAGTTACTGTTCTGATAGATGTTAAAATAATAGTTTATCATTAATCCTTGTAGTTATGCTGTTATGTATACGTTATCTTGTCTATAAATTAGACCTGATAAAAGTGTATTTTTTTCTATTAAAACAATTTCCATGTATCCCAATTTATCGCGACATATAATCTTGTAATTTAACATAATGACTTCATAATCTCTGGACAGGGTCATTAGCTGCAATGTCATTACTACGGCACGTCCAAAACAATACCCTCGGTTTCCCAAAAATACAAAATTCTAATTACTTGCTAGCTTAACATGCTATAAGAGTAATTTTGGAACAAGAATTACTTTCGAAAGTTTAATCTGTACGTACAATGCCAAATATACACGAATGCGTTAATGACTAAGGTCATTTTTGCCACTAAATCAAGAGTATCATAAATACTTGGTTTTCGGAACGTCCTGATATAATCAAATTACTATACCGTACAATAGTTATTGATTGGCTGGGTACCAAAATAGCAAAATTGTATTATAATTTTCAAGTGATGTGCCTGTGTATCGTGTGTAGTGGTATCATTAGTTTATAGTGTATTTTTTAATGTTCAAAGCAAAATATTAAAGCAGATAATAGAACTAGTAATAAAATAATGTTTAACTTTTCTAGTGATTTTTAACAAGCTATTTTGATAGTGGCGATATTTAAAATATAAACTATCGAGGAAGAGCTATATACCAAAATGTTTGCTTGTATTTTATTAGTTTCGATTGAACTTTTTTGGTTTTTTATTCATTATTTTGCTTCGCCATATGTTTCCAAAGACTATTTCGATCAAATAGTTTAATATATTATGTTAGGTTCCAATATTTTATTTTCAAATTATTTACGATTCAGTATATATTTACGATTCAGTATATCAGTAAAACATTGTACAATGCTCAACCGTTACCCGAAATTATGTGCTCGCACGGATAACAAGCCCGCTTCTCTTGCTTGTTAGGTACCATGAACGCCCGTAAAGTTCTGTGTAACGGTCTTGCAATGTAAATTACTATTACAATTTAATGGAATGCATAAGGTTTCCAATTTTTGATTCTCTTTCTTTTTGAAAATGTCTTGAGTATTTTTAAAAAGCTTATTCCCTCTATTTTTATCGAAACATTCCTAAACTATTAACTATTACTGAAAGAAACTAATGCTTAAGTGGTTTTTATTTAATCTTCTATTATGTGTCGAATCCACATGCAATTGTCTAAATACATTTGCATAATATGTAGTTTTAAAGACAAAAAAAAAAAAACAGGAAAAGACACTTCTTACAGTTTTTTCTAGGTACAACTCTAAAATTAGGTTTAATTTCTTAGATTTACTTTTTTATTGAGAAATATAATTTCTTTTAACTAAAATAAGACCACTGATTTCTTGCCTCCATGTCCAAAAGGAGTGTTCAAATTTTTGGATTTTCCGAGCTGCATCGCTCAATAAACATTTGTCAAGAAACAGACGCATATAGAATATAATATTTAGGTATGAGTACAATTTAATATATATATATATATATATATATATATATATATATATATATATATATATATATATATATATATATATATATATATATATATATGTCCGTAATATTTTTATTGTGAACGCTGAGCCTGTTTGTTCGATACCAATGCATCTATATTTAGTTTAATAGAGCTACTAGTATTTTCAACATGCTTATCTAAAATTTTTGTTCTAATTTGATTCGTACTGGAAAAAAGTTGCTCGCAAATATACGTAGGTACTACCTAAATGAGACGTCATAAATAAGCAATTCGTGAAATGCCGAATATTTTCCTTTATGTAGGTAAAACTTTTAACAGTCCAACAAAGGCACTTGAATAATTTATTTGTCAAAAGTTGCACATTTGATTGCAACTCGCCACATTCTTTTTGCAAGTCCACGGGTAACGCAGATTAGCAAATTTATTGAAATGTATATTATGGTTTTTTGAAATCTTATAATTAATTCTTAAAGTCTTTTGACAAAATAGGAATTAATATCTCATATATTTATATGTTTGAAATGAATGAATTTATTGTCCTTAATCTCATATTCCTACAATTTAAGTTTAACTTCAAAAGCCATAGTCACTGTTTGAAATAAACACTGTCCTTATTTTGAAATTCAGATACAGGTTTTATCTCTGGAGTTCATAAAACTTTATACGCTGCCATGTCATAATGACAACATTATAGCCTCCAGTATACCTGATATTTCAAATAAATTATATTTTTTCAATACCAAATACTTTATTTTAATTTTTTACTGATTTGCGACATCAAATAAAATTTTGCATGTAATTCGGATCGTGTGATATATTCGCCCTACGAGCCCGCAGGGCGAGTTACAGTAGTTACATAGTACGTTAATAATGTACATAGCACGCCAGGAATATAATACAATTTTTTTATTTTGTTTTAATATATACTCTATGAAGCAACCAAAATAAAAATTCCTAAAAATGAAATAACGGATATTTTTAAATATTTTTTTGCCAAAAAGACCAAAATAAAAAAGAATATAAAATACACGTTTCATAAGATATTTCAGCGCACTTGTCGTCTTAGAAAACTCACGGAAAGCCACTCGTTTCTAAGAAAGCCACGGGTGCTAAATCATCATGTCTTATGAAACCTGTATTTTGAAGTAATAATACGAGTATGTATCATCATATACCATATTGCACTCATTTTAATTATGTAATAACCTTGTTATCCCATTGAGTTTTTTAATGAAAATTATTACCACACTACAATTTGATTACCGCACTCAATGGGCTAACAAGGCCATAACATAAAAATTAAATTGAGTGCGATATGGTAAAACGCTACGGTGATATAACTATCATTTCAATTCACAAATTATAGATTCATATTATGAAACGTTTACGCGACGCGGGCCGTTAGAATTGGCTTTGTGGGCCTTATGTAGCCGCGAGTTGGATATTCCTTCATTACTGTTTGAATTATTAAATAATTTATTTACGAATAATATCCACACAGCCATCAAAGCAAATTTGAATATTATTGTTTTGTACGCAGTAATAGTAAATAACATGCCAGTAGGTGTCCGTTTAAAACGAATTCTTCTATCATTTCCTGAATCTGTAAATCTACTTCATTATATGGCAATGACCCATGTAATATTCACTCACGAACGTGCGTGTTATCCATCACAAATCTATATTTGTACACTACCTCTACAAATGTCTTACTATTGCATCGTCATGTAATAAATGATGCCCAGTCATTACAACCGGAAAAATTGTTACCGGAAATGTCCTGCATATATATTTGTTCCAGAAAGCACTGGGAGGATATAACCCTAATGAAAAATCGATGACAATGTAATGAGATTACAATGTTTAGACAGGTTAATTAATTCCTGTAAAGAACGTTTTAAAATCTGCTTGTGAGTGACTGGTTTTGAATTTTAAATGCTTGTAAATGAAATTAAAATAATATACACCTGTCAGAATGTTATTTTATGAAAGTGGTATATATGAATAATATAAATTTTTAATAGTAAAAATAGGCCGTAGGGACAAGCAAATATTTAATTACTCAAATACTCGTAGTTCAAAAAATATTTTCATTGACAAATGTCTAATTATCCTTATAGTATGTTCCGTAACGCAACCGGTTCGTTCAGGTTTTGTTTTCCATAAATCCTGAAATTATTTACCGGTTTCTATTTGGAACGCGGTTCTTGAAAAAAGTTGGTGAAAAGTCGGACTACGGCAACCACGAAATAATCCTGGTTTCTCTGGTATTTTTACCCCCACTACTACTACTTTCAAACATCATCATAACAGAATCAAACGATATACGTCAATGTCAAATTTCTAAACCGCATTAGTGGTATTTCTAATTATATAGATGTAAGTATGAAAACGTTATTTATATTTGTTTAAATATTTGTTACGTTATTTTTATTGGTATTAAATGTAATAGAATGCTCAATAGACCTTTTCAATTTAAAGAGATAGAAAATATGCGCAATGGATATCTGCGCATAGTAAGAACAACTGAGATCCATGGCGTTTGTTTTTTTTTAAAAATATTCGTAAAATGTGAGAAATATCTCAGATAACTTAAAAAAATTTATCGAAATAAGTTAGAAAAGCTTTTATTGAAGTTAAAATGTCTAGCGATACAAATTTTCACCGATAATACAGGTGTTTTAATGACTGTAATATTTTTGACGTTTCGTTTGACAGCCCAACTGGCAGTTGTTCGTGCCATTTTCTTACTATTTGCAGCGTTAGAAAGAGATAACCGTTAAATTGAAAAGGTCTATTTCTTTGTTATAGTCAAAGCTATCACTCATTGGTTAATTTTTATTTTTGTTAAGTTGTGTTAGTTTTAAATGTCATATGATTCAATGTCAATCTGTCCCGAAATAAATGAAAATATTCAGAAACCATAGTGTACCCAGAATAAAGATACTGGTTTTCTTGCGAAACATAGTATTAGTGCACTTTCGATACTGCTATTTTTATTCTTATTCTCGACATTAAGGAATATTCTACTTCCATTTTCTCTTGTCGTGGAGTTAAAACGGTTGGAAACATTTATTATTTCAAAAACATACAAAAAAGTGTCTTTAAAATAAATGCTTACAATTTGAAATGAATTTCTATAATTTGAAGTAAAAATTTGATTACCGGAAGAAAGAATTATTCAAGAATGGGCTCTATTCAGGTTTACAACTATTTGTGCAATAACTCTTTACCTTATTGCGACTTAATTTTTATATAATTTTTTGACACTGAAATGTGGGGTTATTATAATTTTGTTTTATTTTTTATTTAATTTTTATACACAATGTAGGGCTGATGAACCAGTGCGTAAAGGAGGGAAAACTCCCGTGTAGCTATCACTCTCGGTCTATCTGGCTTATGCAATAAATTTTGCTTAAAAAGCGTTTGAATACATAATAATATGAAAGAAAGATTTTATCTTAAATTATTATGTACGATAACACCTTTTTAAAAGCAAAATTTTATAAATAAACCAGAAATCAAATTAAATCAGTTCAATTCTTTAGCACGAGGGGTATATCTCAAAATTGTTTCATTCGTTTGTTTTTTTTTACTTGTCAAATAAATGTCAAAAAATAATAAATATAATTTGATAAATTGAATAATTCGGCATGTATAAATATATGGAATATCAGTAAAAGTAAAAAAAAACATGTGTCTTGCTTCTGCGGAAAATTATACAGCTAAATATGCCTTCTAAATGGTAAAAATTTGCATATAAAATCTAACTTCAATTTAATCGCTCTCAAAAAGCTAGATGCTGTTTATTCACTTATTTACACAAACAACAACGGAAAATGAGACATTCTGATTGGTCAAATTTGTAATAAATGAAATAATCACAAATAATTCTTGTCAACGTTTAAGTGAAGGTGAAAATTAACAACAATCATAGCGCATTGTTCGCGCTGAGTATTCATCAATACTCCGATTAGATTGTACTCGCTTACGATTAATGATTCAATGACTTCAGTGCGATGGGATCTTGTGGCTCAGTTCGTTACAGCGTCTCACCAGATACAAGATGAGCCAGGTTTGAAATCTCTGCGGGATCGTTGAATTTTTTGCAAAATCTTTCTTCTTTAATCAAATGTTTTCTTGATCCCACGACCTACATTTACTATTAAAAATAGTAGTTTTGATCACTTATCAATATAAAGAAGATAAAAATAAGTATAGAATAAAATATTTACGAATTTTTTAATCATCACTAATTTCGCGACAGCACTTGTTAGGTTTTCTTGACCAATTCGAATCACAATTTTTACAAATGATCACACTTAATTCAGAAAGCGTTGATTACAATTAATATTCTATTTTAATTTGGAAATTGTTAGCTGTACATTATTCGTTAAACATACCTAGTTATCTGCATGCCTTTTTCAATTATAATCAAGAAAATTATATTATATATACAAAAATATACGAACTGACAATGTATTGTAATCTGTCAAACGCACAATTAATTCATCTGTTAAATATTTATCCGCGCCAAAATCGAGGAGAATAATTTAAGCGTCATTTATACCGTTGTTAAACTGAAATTGAAGAAATAAAAAAACTATAGTTATGTGGCTTTGGTTACTGTACACTTAACAACTGAGCTTGGTAAAAATGATCCATAGTGGCGTTTATAAGTGTACAGTAACCAAAGTCACATAACTATAGTTTTTTTATTTCTTCAATTTCAGTATATATATATATATATATATATATATATATATATATATATATATATATAGCAGCATCGCATATCAGGGTTGACATCATTTAAATCATTTGATTTAAATCAACAGATTTTATAAAAAATACATTTTTGTATAAAAATCAATTGTTTTTCAAATTATTTTGGATACAGAGTTAACAAAAAAATTCTACTATGGTAACATAATTTAAAAATATATATACATATATACCGGGTGTCTACTTTTTTATGGACTATAGGAAATACAATGGTAAAATTTTCATATATTTGTAAATTCTGCCCTATTAATTTTAGAATTTATGTGTAAATACAAAAAATATTCAGAATTAAATACTGCATCAAATGAGCCTAAATTTAATGATATAACAGATGTTTTTCATGAGATAAACGTAAAATAAAATATCCGTTTTAAGCGTTTTGCAGAGTGCCATGCAAGACATGTTTTGACCAGTTTTATTTAGGTAGGCCGGGTTTAGTTTAAAGTTTAAACTGGCGCGCGTGGCCGCATTATATACTACGAATAAGCAAAAATTCAAATGAATTCTTCGGGTTTTATTATAGATTTCGTTTTCGTTTATGAAATAAAATAATTATATTGCTTTTAAAACAATTAAAAAGTGCAATAACATCAACAGGTCTTTAATAATAAAGAATCATGATTTATTTGACCTTTTTTTAAAAATCAATGATTTTTGATATTTTTAAAATAAATCATGATTTTTTTCCAACCCTGCCGCAAATTCAAATAGAGAATACAATGCATGTTGAATTCATGGATTCATTCTCATGATTTCAATTTAAATTTATCAGCCAACTTGCATGTTCGACGTAAAAATGTTAAAATACTAAGCTTTGAACTACATTCGAACGATTCGAGCTTACTACTTTTTGTATTAAATTTAAAAGTAATTCTGGAAGCATTAGAGTTTCTCGAATGCTCTTTTAGATATAGTGGTAATAAAAGGACTTCTTACAGTCTTGCACATGGAGCACATTGACTGCAAGAAAATAAATCGATATTGGAAGGAGTATTTCGCCACTTAGGACAAATGTAGAAAGAAATTGTAATATTCTGTCAACTTTTGTGTAAATTTACAACATATTTCTTAATCTCTCAGAAATTTCTAAAGAAAATTTTAATTCCTGTTGGAATGTAATGCCTGAATTGCTAAGAAAGGAAAGATATGAAGGATATTTAAAATTTTGCCAGGTACGAAGGAGATAATAATAAAAAAGATGCCTGACTTGGGATAATAACAAAAGTGTAAGAGGCGCATTACTTAAAGTGGGTTGTTTTTATCAGTAAATGTGATTGTCCTGTCAGGAGCTGGCGATATTCAAATGTTACTCCGGAGCCATCCTTTGTTTCAGAGTCGCAACTCGTAACGACATAATAATCCGGTTTTGTTTAAAAAAATAAATCACCAACGCGTGTATTGTTTTACAACAGTGGCGAATCGTGTGAATGAGCGAGAATTTAACAGCGCTGACATTAGCTGCGGACCGTCGGACGTCGGCCAACGTCGGACTCTTCCGGTCTGGCCCGGAACTCAGCCTGCTACGATCCCAGAGAACCAAGATAATTGTTTTCTTTTTTGCTCCTTTTTTCGATCTTATCGACGTGTGTTGTTTTCATAATTTAGTCGGGCACTAGTGGACTCGCTGATGAATATTGCACCCCAAGGCCGGAAACGAAATTACACTGACATTTTAAATAATTTCCTAGCACCAGCACGCCACACAAAGAGAAATACAAAAGCTACAGTTTTTCAGAGTATATTACACTCGGCACAAGTCAGAATTTCTAAGCCGTTTTGCAAAATAATTTATATTATTTGCATGAACTCTCCATTTCACATATTTTTGTAGTTAGTTTTCTGTTTTAAATATGTGCATTTTTTGATTACTATCAATAGCGGAGACCTCACGTACTTGAGGTACTCGTTCCACGACATATTAGTTCTATTTCAATTTATTTATTTGTTCGCACTACATTTTTACCTCTCGCTAAGAGAGGTATTGGATTCATGCTAAAAATCTCATATCCAGATTTTAGTAAATAAGCACGTTTTAAGGTCCCTAGAATCCGATTATAACATTTTTACGATGATGTCCGTATGTATATATAAATATATATATATATATATATATATATATATATATATATATATATATATGTGTGTGTGTATGTGTGTGTGTGTGTGTGTATGCGCGCGCGCGTGTGTGTGTGTGCGTGTGTGTGTGTGTGCGTGTGTGTGTGTGTGTGTGTGTGGATGTTGGATCCACGATTTCTCAAATACTATAAGACTTAAGACATTTTTAACTACGGATTCTTCAATCTAACAATAATGGGAAGAGTTGATTAGGTTTTGGTAACAATTGGACAACCGGAAGTAGTAGTTACAAGAAAAAAATTATCTAAATATTATTTATCGAAAATTTATATAAATACTTATATTAAAGAACGTTAAATTCTTTATTCGATAAATATAAATTCATTATTATATCTTCTATCGATTTAGAGATATAGAAATGCATATAAAATAATTTGATGTAAAAATTCTCAGATCAAACTACTGCAAGGCAAGAATTTCAAATGTTTGTAATTCACACGTAAATGTCACTGTCAAAAATATTTGTATGCCGCTGTCAAAAATATTTGTACATCATTATGAAGATTATGAAAATAAATAAAAAGTCAATAACGCAAAATAATATACGTAAAAAAGAATATAAAAGGAATTTGCGAAAAAGTGACGAATAAATGAAAAAGAAAAGGAAAGTAGAAAAAAAATTCAGGATATTAAATATAAAAAAATCTATATATTGTACATAATTTATATAAAATAATTATTTTGTAGTGAGACATGAATATATGTATTTGTATTTAAAAATATTTTTCGTTTTATGCGTACAACCAGGTAAAATATCTGGCGAGAGGTTATGTGCTGGCCACATCAGATTTTTATGAATTTACAATTAGATTAACATAAAGACACTGTCTTGGAATTCTCAAGAGTTCTTCATAAATACAGTATAATATTAAGCATAGTCTAAAATTTATAAACATTCCGGGAGGCTCTTTCCATGTCCTATCAGGATGTTATGACGCGTCACTCCTTAAACATGTTATAGATGTGTTAAATTTTTTATAACATTCTTCAAAAAAATTACTAATTTTAATTTTTAGTTCTCAAAATAATTATTATTGTTAATGTTTTTAATTTTTTGTTGAAATTTAATAAAATGGACACGTTATTTTTTATTATAAATATTTATTGTAATTATTTAAGTGTATGTTGTAATAATTGTGATTTAGATTTTACTAAATATATAATTTATGCTTTAAATAATGTTTCTATTTTATTAAAAGTCAATAAAAGTTTAAAAACATAATAATAAAAATAAAAGTATAAATAAAAAAAATAATTTTGCTGCTGACTGGTTCTGGACCGAATCTCTTCGGTTTTGGTTTTTTACTAAGCGCAAACGCTACTATGTTGTACTGTTACTTAGTAACCATTTTGTCCGGTATACGAACAATAATTCTGGAAATTCTATAAATTTTCTAAATTTTTTCTAATATTACATATTTAAATTTATTAATTTGGACTGTAATATCCCCCAATAAAATGGTACACAAAATTTCTGCATAATATCTTACACTGGGAAGATACTATTCACAATTAACTGATTTAACATGTTAATCTTTCATGAGTCGAACGGCCAAAGACACCCGATATAAGTTTTCGAATTTTTTTGAGTGGATGATACTGTAGTATTAAGGTAACGAACGTATATTAAATCTGCGTATTATTATAACAATTAACATAGCTTAAGCTTTATTATAGAATTAATGGTCCATTTTTCTTCTATACGACGAAGTTCTGACTTGCCCCTTTAGTTTTTGGCGGGTTTTATAATTTATTTCGCGTACATTTTGAAAAATTCTGCGCCTTAATTGTATTCATTTTAAGGCTGCTACACATTTTTGTACATATTTCTTGTAACTCCAAAAAAGTAGGTCTCTGGCTTGTAATGTATATTACGCGTAGATAACGACGTAATTTGCGTTGCATCCCTGATTTTATACCAAAAGATACATAGAGTTGAAAGTAGATTGGAAATGAATAACAAGCTGTTTTAATGTATTTTTCTATTTCGGTGTTCTTATGAGTCTATAAAAGCACCGTTTTTCACTGAAAACACGATGTTTAGAAGATCTATAAACGTACTGTTTTTGGCGCCTTTCATGTTCTAGAGGTGGTAGTCATGCTTTTATAACTGACAGATAACCTCAAAATGGTAAATTATTTGTGTTGAAATATTACTTCTAATTGTGGATTTTTATCCTTTCTCTAGGTGATAGGGCTAGAAAGAAAAGAAATTTATAGCTATAGCTGTGTTAGTTAAGAAAGAATAACAATTTCAACTAAAAAATTATGAAACAAGAAACAATGCGCTCAGGTTTACTTTGTCAAAATAATTAAAACGGTAAGTTTTATTTATTACAATTTAAATTTATGGTAATGCAGTTTTGAATTGAATGTGTTGTTACTCCAGGCAGGTTATGAAATGTATGATGCACGTTACTTGAAAATGTTGACACTGTCTACTCAATTTGTGGCGGCTACTAGCAAACAAATATGAAAAGTTGACGTTTTAATCCATGATTTCCAGTTCCACGTTGTGGCGCACTATTGAATATATGCCATATATGTTTTGTATTAAAAATTGTAAGAACAGCTGTTGCCGTTACCTGTACAACTGAGCAGTGAGTGTTGACAAAATGGTGGAAAGTAAAAGTCTAGATCAATAAATTGTTCATTAAAGTATTTCATTATTTAAAGAGTTTTATTTATATGTTTTTTTCTCAATAAAAAGGACCACGTAACGTCCTTCATCCTTCAATTCTATATTCAAGTTTCATTTATGATAATAACCAACACGAACCAGCGATATGTCAAATCAGGATGGTTTATTAATAAACCTTGGAGTTCATTGTATTGGTTTTCCTCTTTCATAATTGTATAATGCTTAATACAATGTTTTAATGTAAATAATCAGACAAAATCACAAGATACACAAACTGTCAAAATGTGAAATTGCAATTTTTAGCGGGAAGCGCTTCCAACATAACTGATAAAAAACACCAGCTCATATTTTTGACAAGTCCTTTTTAAAAAATGTAATTATAAAATTACCTCAATAGAAAAAATAATATAAAAAACATGTATCATAAGGCCTGTTGACGCACTCGTCCTTTGCAAAACTTGGACTCGTACGTTAACAGATTGACTTATGATACTTGTGTTTCAATGTACTATTATTTATTTAACAAATTATTAATAAAATTACATTTACTTATAACTGACTCTGTACCATATAGCTAACAGCAGGAAACTAGCAACCCTACCGCATTGAATCGGTCGGTAGGTATTGCGGCAGCAGAAAACTGCGTCGGAATGATGAGTATTGTTCTCGTGCGTGGCCAAGCCAAAACGACTTGAACGAGCTGCAGGTATTCATACAAGGGCTTTATTATGGTCACGTCCGCCACATTACAGTCCAATGCGCGGCTCGCATGCGGAGAACATAACCACGTACACACCAACATCTCGTGAGAAGTAGGCAGGGATGTGGATGTGACCTACTATTCTTATACTAGAAATAGCTTTGTTGTTAGGAGAAAATTTAGTGGAAATGAAATGGAAGTCATAATAATGCACTACGATTCGACAGAGAATATAATGGCGAATATGTCTATGTAGCGCAAGAAACGGTAATTGCAAAAAATTGTCAACCTGTACTAGTTATAATAAGGACGATTCAAAACATTTTTTATGTTCATACATCACAGTAAACGTGAATAACAGAGTACATGTATTTTTCTTCTTACGTTATTATAAGAGAAAACACAGTGACTTATTTTCTGAGCTTCCGACTACTAATTCAGAACTCCAGTTTCGTCCCAATTCTGCAATAAAGTTGTTAAGTATTAGCAACCTTGCTATAACAAATAACAATAAAATGAAAATGACAGGCTTTACATTTGTTTCTATTGGTCACAATTTATAGCAAAGTTGCTAAGACTAAATACCTTCTTACAGAATGGGGTTTTTTCTTCTGGAATTCGAATATGTATGTTCTACTGTATTATTAAATATGATTTTCTGTTCAAATTACTGTATATATTAAGCACAGTAGCAATTGAATCGGCGCCAAATTACACTGCCTGTGACATCAGAATTACATTAGCCAATGACAAATCTGTAAGGTGAACAAAAAAAAAAACAAATGTATCATACATCAATGCTTAAACGACAACTGTGTGAAATAAGGTCTGACTTATAGTGCAGCGTGATTTTTGGTTCTTTAGTGTAGTTCTTAGTTATTATTATATTACAGCGTTATATTTTATAATTTAATGCCCAGTATTATAAAAGATGGATAAGTAAAGAACTAGCAAAGTAAAATTTACTCTTGAAGTAAAATACTTTATTCCAGAGATTTTCGTCAAAACAAGAACAAAAATACTAGCTAATTAAATCTATAGAATAAGTGACTCCACCGATGTTCGAGGAAGTAAATTTTATTCCGTAAAATAAATTTGACACATGTCAACATTAATTAAATTAAATTCAATATATATTTCATCCCATGTATTATTTTTACATTTATTTATCTTCAACATGTTTGCTTTGTCTATTTCTAAGTAATTTTCCCCCGATCTCTTTTTTCCATTTTAGTTGACACCTGATACTTTATAACACGCACACACACTTTATTGTCTATTTAGACTTTTGGATATATTTCGTGTTAGGAACATACAAAATACATATTGTTAAAACATATATAAAACATATTCCAGCGACACATTGTTTGGAACAGATCCTCTTCAGTTGGAGATTAACATTATCGCCAGTAGTGGTCCTAAGAAATACCGTCTAGTAATGTTTTATCTTAGATTTATCAATCTCTTTTATGCTCCAGTAGTGCAAAGATTAGCCAGTATAAGAAACCGTGGCCTGAGTGCATCGTTTTCCAGCTAAAAAATTAATTGTATTCAATAGTTTTTATTTAATTATAAAAATATTTATATGATCAAAATGATCTTTACAATAAAGAACTTGGATTTTATGTTTTTATCTTTACTTGCGACATCCATTTCATTCTTCTTTCTTCGTTTTGAGGCACTACTAGAAATATTTTTCCCTATTATCAGTTCTATTTGGGCACACTGCACAAAACACTTTTTTACAACAATGTTTGATTATTTCCAAATACAAAAATTAGTAGTAGTTGACAGCTGTCATGGCTGTCACTCGTTTAATTTCCGTCGGTGGCAAATGTAAGCCACACCCTCATTGGTTAGCTCGTTTCGAACGTCATCAGTCGAAAGGGGAAGTGGAAATTCAAACATTATAATTTCAAAGACAATTTTCTCATGAATAAAGAATAATACGAAAAAAATAAAAAATAGGGATAATATATTTTTTCTTAATCTTTCGATTAAAGCAAAGAAAAAAACGTACCTCATTGGGGTGAATGTTTTAATTATCTCTCTACGTTATATCTAAGTGCCTTAAATAATAGTATTATTTAAAAATTACAATACGTGTTACGACGATTTGGACATCTCAGAGTACAATAACAAGCAAAAGGTACGTGGTAAACATAAATGACGCAAAAAAGAAGTAAACTCCAGATATTATGGGACAAGTGTATAGGTGAAATACCTATATCATAAGAAAAACACGAGAAAGTAGATGTTAGAGCCTACCCCGAGTACGATCAAGTTGAAATACTTTGTTAAGGAAGATATCCAATAAGAAAGAATCCCACCTCTGTAAGCAAAGGATGGAAAAAGAATCTACGTTTGTTTGTATGTGTAGGTATACGTGTGGGTACGAGAGAATTGTTAAAACTGCAAACACGAAATAAAAGGTCAACCATAAATTCACCGTTCATCCTTGAATTAACCTAACTTGACAGAAAAACATGTAGACATTATTTGTTAATTTATTTGTTTCAATTCCATGGCTATCGCTATTTTTGGGGTGAGTTTCGAGATTTTCATGCCTAATCTCTCCCGAAAAATTAATTTTACTTATTGATTCAAATGCAGATTTTTTTATTTCTTTAAGGGCCAGTTTTATAAAGAAATGTAATCTTCAGTTAAAAATAAGTTGTCAAGTAAATTTAATGAAATGAACAAATTCGAATCAGTTTCCCTGTTCTTATGACATTTAAATCATTGCTGTCATAAAATCGTGTTGCATTTTTTCTTTTCATTAAATTTACTATGGAAGTAAATTTTAAGTGAAGATTCAATTTCTTTATAAAACCGGCCCTAAATATATTTTTTTATTCCAACACCGACTCATAATATACTTGTTACTATGGTTATTTGAAATAACTAAAGTACAACATTAGTAACTACGGAGGAATTTTTACTGATTTCTGTGTGTTTTTTTAATATAAATAAAAAGCAATTTTACAAAATTATTTTATTATTGAAATAATTTAACATTATGAAACTTATTTATTTAAATTAATATTAACTTTTATTCTAAAATAGGTTACATATCTTTACACAATGACAGCTGTCATGTACGGCTGATGAAACGAAAACGAGAAACGAGTTAGTAGTTACTTGCTTCGGAATTAAAATCGAAAGATGCTGCTTCTGCTTCTAAGTGAATACGTTTTAAAGGAAGGTTCTCATTTTTACCCATTTTAATGTATTTTTATTTCAAATAATCCCTAATGACAGACAATTACGAGTATTATTACAGCAATTTTTTTTCTGTAACAATATAACAAAACTATAACATCCATTCAATGGCTACTTTGTAATTTAAAATACTTCATCAATTGACTTGTTAATGTCAAACGATGAATGAAAACATAAAAATGATTTAAGGAGTTTTTTAAAAAGTGCTGGATAAAGCGTTGTATTACACTCGTGTGGAATGTATATTAGTCAATAAAGAAAATTAGCCATTCGCCCTGCGGGCTACGTGGCTAAACTTTTTCTTTCGTGACTAATATGATACATTCCACACTCATGTAATAAATAACTATTACTTCAAATAATAAGGGAAGTAGGAAATTATGTTAAAGTCCTATGTTCGAGAGTTCCAGTCACCTCTTTGCCTCTATGTATGTAGTATATATTTTTATATATTTTTTACGTTTCTTTATAGTCTGGCCCATTTCGATACTTTTCAATATACCTTACTAGCAGGTAATACAAAGGTACAGTAAAATTATTGTAAGATGTCCGATCAAGGTCATTTGTATCATGAACGAATTAACAAATTGACATAAATTTATCTCTCTCACAACAAGCGTGTGCGATAAGGATGGATATAACACGCTTGTCTTTCAAAAATTCTAATTGTATCAACCAAGTTAGGACATTCCATTTTAAAACTAAGCTTAATGTTAGCAATACTTTCTCTGTAACGGAAGTTTATTTATTAATTCAGATTTGATTTATAGCCGTACGAATAACTTTATTTTCTGTCAGTGTCACTCACACTGACACTGTGTCAGTATCTTCTTTTTCATGTAGTTTTACATTTACTAACAAACTTACCAATTGACTTAGTTTTGAATTTTGAATGCCTTTACAATAACATATATTTTTATAATAATAAAATAACAGTAGTATCTTATGTACCCTCATAAAAACTAAATAATCGACACTACTGAATTTCACAGAGCTAAAATCTTGTTTTACACAAATTGTAGATAACCTTGATCGGACATTACTGTAAGTCGATTAGACCAATGATACCAGAACGACACATATTTAAAATGGCCATTTTTTGTAATATCAAATTTATTACCAAGGATAATTTTCTTATACAGTAGCAGTTACTTGTAATTGTCATTCCTCAAATGTAGACATATTCATTTGCTCTAAAACAAATCTGAAAGCTCTGTTCAAATAACCTAGATAAAATATATTATATCATTACTTTATTACTTTTGTAATTACTATACATTATAATTCATTTTCACTCTTCGGTATTATTATTAACATATTATTTCATTCCATTTTGTTTAATATTTAAGTATACACACATTTATTTATTATTATGCTTGTTCTATGCTTACACAAATTAATGGGTTACTCCGTATATATATATATATATATATATATATATATATATATATATATATATATATATATATATATATATATATATATATATATATATAAATAGGAACTTTTTAATATAATACATATTAATAAGGAATAAATACTACTTCATTATTGCTTCAATGCATTATATAAATAATATAGTCTAAACTTATATTTTCAAGGAAGAATAGCAAAATCTTGTTTCATTTTACATCCTTTAAGGGCCGGCCCGATAGGTGTGGCGGCGAGGCGGCCGCCTTAGGCGCCGGATTGAAATAAGCGCCAAAACGACATACTAAAAATAATTTTTTTAATGCACATATGCCATTTGTAAAATTATATTAAATATAATTACAACCGATTCTTCGTTTGCCATTCTAACGTTGTTTGCTTTTTTGTAGCGATAACGTACGAAGCGAAGTACAAGAGATAAAAATTGAAAAATAATTTTTCAATTTTAAACGGCGTACCTATTAATTCTTTGGATGATTTAAATTTTAAACAATTTACAGTTAATGTTAAACGATGACGATGAAGCCGATATATCTGCAATTGATCTCAATGAAAAACTAATAAATATTTGTTTAATTTTGTCAAAGGTACTAAAAAATGCACAAGAAAATTTGAATTTTATTTGTAAATATGATTTTCAATGTAGGTACGATTATATTACCAAACGTTGTTATACTCGTAGCTTTTAGAATACTTTTAATATTTCCGGTAACTAGCAGCAGCAAAAAGCTGAACACAGTTTTTCGAAAAAGAAAATTATAAAGAATTATTTTCCAAAAAGAAACACAAGAACGACTAAATGATCTCAGCATAATTTTCATAGAAGCAATAGATAACAAATTTGTATTTTTTTAATAACAATACGAGTTTTTTAAAAAAATTAAAAGCCGCCGTTTTAAAATTTGCCTCAGGCGCCACATCGGCCCGGGCCTGCATCCTTTTGTTCCAAAGGTTTTGTTAAAAGTCAGGTAGAGAAATTATAAATATCCTACAAGAAACTGAATACCCGGCAATGTTTTATAAACTTGGTGTGAAAGAAGAACTGCCATTACGTAATAATTAAGACTTCAAGAATAACTTATAGCTCACAGTTCTTTTACAGATATGGCGAGATATTAATCATTTTAGTGGAGTGAAAATGTGAAAAATGATTGCCAAGATTTTTACATTTACATCAGGAAATACTCGAAATAACAGAAGAAACTAATCAAAAACAAATTTAAAGTCCAAAACGTCCGTTTTAATTACAGCGGAAGCGACGCTAAAAACTCAGAGAAAGACAATTATTTAAAACCAATTAAATGCAAAAGCGCACACAAAGTTTCTCTAAGGAAAAAACAAACGAAAACAAAATTTACATTTACGTCGCGCGAGGATGTTAACTTTGGTTAACTCAGCGTGTATTCTGCTCTTTATTCTCAAAATAAAAGACGTTGGATGATCCACCATGTTCAACAAGATATTTATTTTAATTAATTCCATTAAAAATTCCTGATGAATCTCTCTAAGACGAAATTTATCCTGCATATTTTTGTGAATTTTTGTGGTATGTAAACAAAGTATAAATTGAATTTTCATTATTTAAAAATACTGTGGCTTAATTTTATTGTGAAATTCATATGCTTATTTTTACCGCTTGCTTCAAAACTAAAAATATTTTAGATTTTAGTAAGCATCAGGGGCAAAAAATCTGGATTTGTAATAAAACTATAACTTGTAATATAAAATACACACGGGTGGTCTCAGACTCTTATTTTTACCGTGAATTCTAGTGACCCGCCTCAATCTTACCAGCCTGCTTTATTAAGGCCTGTGTCCACGATCCTAGAAATCGATCCGAGTTCTCGGATATGGTCCGCAATTCGATAACTCGGGTCGTGGACACTACCAACTCGGACGCAAAAATCGAATTGAAAACTAGAATGGAAAAATGCTTTCTGTCCCATTTTTTCGTACAAGTTACTAATTTCATTTACATGTTACCAATTTAAAATCTTGACGTTTGAATTTCAAACCGACATCTGCGGCAGTTATGAGATACATAATATTCCTGGATATGTTAATAGCTATACTGAGAATATTTAATTTATTGTCAACCATAATTCAGTTCTTTTCATATGCCAGTAAAGTAAAGGCATTAACCAACATAATTAATATTCCTTATATGACTTAATCAGGGAATAGTTGTAATAAATGTACCGAATTCCATCAAATCTGTATAATATATATATATATATATATATATATATATATATATATATATATATATATAATTCTAATGAAGTCTTAAGTAATTTTCAAGCTGTATAAAGTCTTTTTAATATCAACAAAGTCATTAGCCAGCATTTTGTGCCCTTATTTGCTAATTTGCATACCAAATATTTCCATGTGGTGCAAATTCCTCAAGTCACTTCAAGACCTTGTCAAAATGCGGGCTGTTCGCACGCAACGGAATTCCGCAGAAAGGTTGTGGGTGAGTAGCCGAAATTAACACTTTAAATATGCCGATTTTGCCACAACTAATTACCTGAATAGCGCTACAACCGACCACCACCACTACTACACACCGTTGAGGTACGTCGTCGTTTCATGAATAAATTTACGTAGTCACGCAGCCACCAATACGAAAGATACGAATCGTAAATAACTTTTATTTGAATCTCAATTGATGTCTGCAACTGTTGATATGGTCACAGGGGTAATTATTAGAAGATATGCTTTGCGAAGTAATCAAGTTTTTCTGCTTTGAATAAATATTGACGAAACATAGGTCTCCTATACGTATATTTATTTTATTTTCAAATCTGTGAATTACAAATTGTAAAGTCGTCAGGTATCAATACATATACGAGCCAAAACTCATAATAATTTACATTTTCAACAAATTATAAAACCTGCACAAATAATTTAAAAATTTCTACAAAATTCTTGCGGCTACGTTAAATAAGTATATTCTTTAAAAAAGAACTTTGGATCAAATGATAATAATTCAACGGGAATTTTAAGGGTCATCTGTTCCAGACTTAAGTTCTACCGAGACGTTTTACTTTTGACAATGAAAACAACTTCGAAAATATCCATTGCGTACACTAATGCTCGGTTGCACCGCTGTAACTTAAATTTTAAGTGTTCTTTAAATTGACAATATCGTATCGAAACGAAACGTCAAATGAGTAGTTGAATATTGCTGTCAAAATTTCGATTTGCATTTTTTTGTTTAAGCTTAGCTTAAAATTTAAGGATAATTGGTACAACTGGGCATTAAACCTACCTTGCATTGCAAGACATTATATAGTTTGGATCAAACTAAAATTTAAAATCTGTAAATACGAGTATAATACGGTGCTTGAAAGAAATGGTCACGCGCGAGTTCTCCTGTCCCGTTTAGAGACGCAAGCTCTCCAGGGTTAAGCAACAAGCAGCAGTGTTCTTCACAAATATTGCCTAAGAAAAATCAGTCACGAATGGTATTTAGCATACACTAACTTTATATCTTAACAACGTAACGTAAATGTCAAAATATAATAGCGCTGATACTGCAGCTGATAATATTAAATATTGGCACTGTAAAACGACTATGATTAGTTCAAAATTCAGCACAATACACCAATTTCATTGGATGACTGTTCGTGAGTGGAATTATCATACGTAATATAACAAGTGATATGATTATCATCGATGATATTCTCGAGTGAAACCGAGTTGTAAAAAAACGAGTACCGCACATTTTTATACTCAACATTAACTGTCAGTGTCAAATACAGAAAACAAATCCCTTAGTATATATAATATAAATAAGGTGATAATTTCTTTGTTTTTTATCATCGCTATGATAGACATGTAACTAGGGAGCTTCTGAATGTTGATTGGCGAAAAACATGTCACGTGATTCCTGAGTTATATTCTCAAAATAATATAAACTTTCTATGGTTTATTTTCGACAGATTTTCACCCTAGAGGCATTTTTTACATTTGACATTACTTTAAAATCGATTTTACTCTCCTAGTTGAAAAAATGTAATATTCTGGATTCTGGATATATATATATATATATATATATATATATATATATATATATATATATATATATATATATATACAAGGTGGTGGCGGTTAGGGGTGAACATAGGGATTTAACATGGGATTTTAGTTTTTTGCAATTTCCTGCTCTCCTGTTCTTTTTACAACAAAATTGTTCAGAATTAAAAATTGCATACAAAAATGTATTTACATTTATTATTATGTTTTTGGTTTCTTCACAATTTTAAAAAGAAATTTCAATATTTCTGTTATTTTGTAGCAATAGCCATGGAATTTATTTTTTTCTGGTTGTCAAAAAGTATTTATAAACGTCAACCATGCGTTAATCTAACTTAAAAATTAAATAAAAACAAACAACTTTTAATTTTAATACGCATTTTTTATTAGGTATACCATTTAATAATAAACCAATTCCAAATGTATCAACTACGTAGAATTTTGATTTATCATAGCCAATACCATTTCTTCATTCACTTCGTTATAACGTCTTCTATTATTATTATTATTTCCTTCATTACCTTCGTTCACAGCTACACTAGCTGTGTTCTCAATGTTTTTAACAAGTTTAGAAATTGTTGCTATAATAGGAATTGGTGTATTTTCGTACTTTATGGAAAACAAATCACGTATTTTTCTAAAACTATTTCCAACATAATAATTTTTTAAAATGAAAACTCGTTCCTTATTCGAATAAACATTCATTATTAAATTAACTTTTTATTAGAGAAAATTTCGAAAATTTGACAGAAATTGAATGACATTATTATGTTTAAACATTTGAGTTATAAGTCATGGCTATTGCTACAAATTAACAGAAACTTTGAAATTTCTTTTTAAAATTGTGAAGAAACCAAAAACATAATAATAAATGTAAATACATTTTTGTATGCAATTTTTAATTTTGAACAATTTTGTACTGTACAGTTTTTGCCGTAAAATGAACAGGAGAGCAGGAAATTGCAAAAAACTAAAATCCCATGTTAAATCCCTGTGTTCACCCCTAACCGCCACCACCCTGTATATATATATATATATATATATATATATATATATATATATATATATATATATATATATATATTTGTTACCTGCACGTCTAGAATTGAATTTTGGTTTTGATGTGAACGACTCTTGTAGAAGTATATGAATACGATCATTGTTGTATCTAGTGAAACATAAAATATCATTCATCAATAATAAAATAAATGATTAGTCTACATAATTTTACATTTATGTGCAATATGCACAAATAATTTATTTAATTAAATTTGATCATATAATTTGCTGATATGGATGCCATTACTCTATTTAATTAGTATTCCAACTTCCCCTATGCAATTTGAATGAGACACTATTGAGTCCGGATGACAAAGCTGGAGTAATTAGGTTTTTGATGAAGTGCATCGAAGTTGGGATGATGTATTCAGAGAAACAAAGTCAAGTTAGCATTGGCTAGAATCCATCACAACCCTTCCAACATGTCAGGCCGATGACAAACTATCCCTTATTGTATATTCAATCCTTGGCGGCGTCAATTTCAGCCGTGACGAGACAGCTTCAGCTTCAACCCACCATACATCGTCTGCCGGATCAGATCGTGTCAGCAAGTTGTTAGCAGATCAGCGAGGTTAAGTGATCGTGATCTAGTGAGAGTTATGTCCATTCAGGATCAAATATTCACAGGGAGACTTATCACCCTCTGAGGACAATGTACTCCCTATCACCAAAGCCAACTTGCATAAAACATTGTTGACTTTAATCATTTTATTTTGTTTGTTTGACAACGCTGGAATTCATTATTGTATTGCTCATTAAAATAGTACCAAAATGGTCTTCTTGAAAAAGTTCTGAAACGCTAAAACTTTTGAGTCATCATAATTCGAGCGACATCTGCTGAATGGCTTAAATGGAACAGAGTATAATCCTTATTTTTGGATTAGCGAATGTTACCCTAATTTTGACAGTTTATTTCTTAAAATATAGTCTAATCTAATCCAAGTAACTACCTTTTTTTAAACCCCTCAACAGGATTAAATTCCAATTACAGAGTGGGTTCACATTCGCGCACATCCATGCCTTAGTGGGATTCGAACCGGAGCTATAATAAAATGAAGATTATATTTTAAATACCGGGATAGAATAGAATTCACTACTCCAAAAATGAGGATTAGCTTAAACACTTTTGTGAATCGTTAATTTTTATTAATCTAAATACATACCTACATATTTACTTATGCTGGGAACTGTACTCAATTCCTTTTCTATTGTTCTATTTACTTTTTTACTTTTTAAAACACGAAATGATTAGTTCTTTGATAGTGACATTTATCTGTCAGTTACATACATTTGATTAACTGCGTTTTGTTTGTTTAAAGCGTAGCTCTGGGATTTAAATTATAGATAATTTTATAAATTTATTCATAAAATATTTAGAAAAAGTATTAATGCAAATCTATAGAAAATTTAATAATCTTTAATTTCTATAATAACATTAATCTCGGAAAAATAACATTTAAAGGTATTTTTTGAAGAAAAACTATTTTGAGCTTCTTGTAAAGTACTATTTCCGATTATTCGATTTTCACTAAAATCTAATGGGCTCTTTCCATTACAGAAAAAGTTCGAAATACAAAGTTTCAAAATTTTCTAAATCACAGTATATGAGTTAGAGTAGAGGATTTACACATACACACATACACACAGACATCATCGTTAAAATGTTAAAATTGAATTCTAGGGACCTTAAAACGTGATCATTTACCAAAATCTCGATATACATTTTTTTGCACGATCCCTATACCTCCCTTACCAAGGGTAGCAGGAGGTAAAAATAAATTTTAAAAATTCCGGAAATTAAATGAGAATTACATGCGTGCATGCAGAAAATATTAGTTTTTCCACAAAATTTAGATATATGTATTACAAATAGGATGAATTGATCTCCCATTTCCAAAAGTATTTAACTTTGCGGATAAATCTTTTCACTTGTTTGTTTAATAATTTGCATACATTTTCGGAATAATTGTTGCACTACGAAACGCATAATCCTTCTCTATTTCACTTGTATAGTTACATATATTTCATATTGGTCATCTGTTGCATTACGTTTTCTTTTCTATGATTTTCTGAGTAAAAAAGGTGTTTTTGATTTGTTTTACACTCTATTAAGAAAGTATTATCCGGGAGAAGACTCTCATCAACAGAATTCTCAACAACACACCTAATCGCACCAATACCCCTGTACCAAACAACTTGAAATACTACACGATTCCATACGTTCAACAACTGTCACACACGATAAAAAAGACAATCACACAACTATTACCAGTTAACATCACCTTCAGATAATACAAAACGGTAGGACAACTCTACAGTAATACCAAACATCCTATTGAAATAATGAATCGATCAAATTTAATTTACAAGGTGCCATGTTCGGACTGTGACGGAGTTTACATTGGACAAACCAAGAGGTAGTTAAGGACAAGATTATCTGAACACGAAAGAAATGCAAATAAAAACACAAATATCACAAAATGTACATTAGTCCACCACGCACAGACCGACAAACACACATTCAACTTTAAAGAAACGAAAATTCTAAGATCTGATAATAATTTAAATAAAAGATTAACTCTAGAAATGTTAGAAATACATAAAAACAAGAACGCTATCAACTCACAGACGGACATACAGAATCTGAGCATTATTTACGAAGGAATTTTGGTAAAATTCTACAAGAACTTAATGAAGTAGTTTTCCTGTTGCATCTTGCTCCTCCAAATACATGAATCAACCCCTCGGTCAGTTCTACATTGACCTTCTGATACAATGTACGCATTTATTTATTTTTCTCTTATAATTTGACGACATCACCAATCTATGTTTTTGATTATGTATCATTATTATTTTAACGAATCTGAAATTTTTAAATAACTTAAACTGTAAGTAATTTAGTCGTAAAGATCCTTAACCAGATATTTGTACCCATAAACAAAACGTAACAATAAATTAATGTCAAAAAGTATACATTTGTTTGTTTGAGTGTATTCGAAATGCTTTTCAGAATATTTCGCGAAACATGCTGGCAGATGTTCGAACACATCACGTTCAACGCTTGAATTTTTGTATTACAGAACATGGTCGTAATTTTGAACATTTGTTTTAAGTTGTTTTTGTTACTAAATTTGTTGTTTTAGTTTGCTAAGTTGTATAGCACTGTTACGTTTTGTTTATTTTCACATAGCCATAGCCACCTATAATATTTGTTTAAAAATTATTTCTAATATTTCTAAATTATCTCATTTTTCTTGAAATTTTCCAAATACATTAATAAAAAATAATACATCGTTGAAAAGAGAAAAAAATGGCGGTTTCAATTTTATTAAAATAATTATAGGTTGCCATTTGAAAAATAAAAGTTGATAGTCGTATCTTGTAAACCTGACTTTATAAAAAATATCTACATCTGCCATCAAATAGTATATGTAAAATAATAAAACTTTTATATGAGCCATTTTTTTATATTACTTATAATAAAAAAAGTTAAAGGGGGGGGGCGTCTTCCCAGATTCACCCTGTATATCAACAGTCGATTAAAATTTACTGCAATATTATAATAAATATTTAATATAAACCAACGTTAGACAAGATAACTGCATATTTTAAATCATCTTACAGACTTGCAGCTGACAAGTATGACACTAATGACAGTTCACAAAATAATGAAGTTAGCTGCAATTAAGTAAGCGCTGTAGCACCCGCTGCAGATCAGTTACATACAGTGGTGCATTGAGAATAGACATTTTTCAATGCGATGTAATTTTTCTACATACACCGCAGTGTAAGCTACATCAATGTAACAAATGTAACCTTACATTGCTATATATCTTGTGAATTTCAGTATTTCAATTATAATTTTAATATTTCTATAGGTATTAACATTATACTAGGCCATAAAATTTGAACCGAAATTTGAAATTGGCAAGTCTCCTATGATGAAATTGAAGAAAATAAAATTAAAAGTAAGCAGTTGATAATACCTGAATAATGATATCATATTTTTCATTGTCATCGTTTTTAATCTATAAATTTATTAATTGATGATTTTTGCTGTTTGAAACAAATGAACAAAGAAAAGTTATACATCGTTGGACAGCTAAAATAATCTGTTTTCAATGGTATAACATCCAATTTGTCAATATTATAGAAGTTAAAATAACTCGAAATCCCACAGTGAAAAAATCTAAACAGTGCCATTAAGAATATAAAAAAAGTACCCTAGAAAGAAACAAACCAGAATCCGGTAAAGAAAACTGCAAAAAATTTTCGCTTATATATTCAAAAATTGTCAATACGGAAATTTTTGACTATTTCGGCTTCGTATCTCTTATAGTTCTCGAGATTCCCATGTAGGCCGCGGTTTCAGGACACATGTTTGTATAATAATAAAAGGTCAGATGCTGGTCGAGCCCAGTTAGTCACCACACGTTTTGCTCTTATTGGAGCTCATCAGAGTGGTGGAACTGACGTCTCTTTACAGAGACAATGACTAACTGGGCTCAGCGAGAGATATATTTTCTCATACAAAATAGATGACTTCAGAGGTATCTAACCACTTATAGAACCATCTACCAAAGTACGCCGTAAAGCTCTAGAAACTATTTAAACAACAAATGTACATTAATTGATCGAAAGGATGATTCAGATTCTGAAATTTTGTGAAAAATGGCGAGTGTTTTTTTATTCTTCTAATTCTCTATTAGACACTGACTACGTTTATCTCGACGTTTGAAGCCGCTTGAATTTAGTAAATCCCTTTTCAAAATTTGAAATAAACGATCGAGATTAATATTTGAAGCCGCTTGAAAATGTCAAGTCAAGCCTATAAAGTAACAGGCTTGGACTTACGAAGCGGCTTGACTTCTGTCGAAATAAACAGTGAAGCTTCAAATAATGTAACTACGTATGCGCACATCCGCAATATGTTGCAGTGTTACTAAATTCATATCAGTTGTTGATTGTTTGCATTTTATCTCATTTTATAAAAGTCGCGACATAAAACTAAAAAAATCTGATGTGGCCAGCACATTACCTTCCGTCAGTTCTATGTATTTTGTACAAATTTCATACGGAAAGTTCCTTGCTAAATTTAATATTCTATTTCTTGTACATTACCTTCCGGCAGTTGCATGTATTTTATGCAAATTTCATACAGAAAATTATTA